>BMAU01018000.1:0-66428 GCA_019973935.1 Trichonephila clavipes | reverse complement strand
GAAATTTCAAAAAAAAAAAAAATGCATCGCGCAGTTAAAAATTATTTACCATAAGTTTTAGCAATTGTTTGAGTATAATAAAAATTTCAAATTTTATTATATAGCTTCTTTGGTATCTTTTAATATTTTTCGAAGATTTCATACAATTCAGTTGAAAACTGCATGCTAAGAGCAAAAAATATACTAAAAAATTGATGAATATACAATTACAATAAATTCTTACATAGAAGCAAAACTGAGAAGTTAAAGCGTAGGAATGAAAAATTTTGAGTATATCTGAAGTAGTTTTCGAAATATTTATTTTAAAGTTCAGAAAATTTGTCTGCGTTATGTTATACTTAATATTAATTAAATGGATAAAATAATATGTTAATATTAGTCATGTAATCGTTTGATGACTCATTCATATACTAATAAAAATTATCCTGGTCATTGATGCGAATGTCAAGAGAATTTTATGTAATTTTAAATTCAGACATTAAGATATTGATGTAGAAAATATAAAACGACTATCTAAAATACATGAAAAATGCAGTCTGCTATAAAATGATCTTGACAAACAAAATCCGGCATTTTCACTTACTATGGCAGAGCCGGCTTAGTCAGGGGCGATCTGGAAAAACAGAGAGAGAACCGCGGTTTTGATGGATGCCGCTCTAGCTTTTAAAGTTCCCAGGAAAAATTATATATATATAAATTACAAATGCAAAAATAAATCTTGTAATTTTCCATACATTTTTATAACAATGAATTGTGGAATTGGCTTCCAATGCATTGTTGTGTTTGACATTATGTAAGGTAACCAACCCTACTTTAGATAGATTTGTACTACTTTTTCGTAACCGTATTTCTTTTAAAATTAATTCATGCAGCCGAAATACACCTTTTGCACCCTTAAAAATTTATGTAAACTATAACGGTAAATTTTAATTTATGCAACTTGTGAAATGTTCATAATTAACCATTTCCGTCTAAATAGTTTACATGAAAACAAAAAAGTTTAGACTCCCTCATTCATTAAGGATTTATATAAGATTCTAACATTAAATTTTATTTTTCACCGAATAGGATCCAGTGGTAGTGTATAGTGCTTCTACACCACAGGTCTGGGGTTCTATTAACGGGCTGCGCAAGGTCGACTCTGCCTTTCATCCCCGCTACATTGGGTCGATAAATGAGTACCAAGCTTGCTTCGGGTCTTAAACACTGAAGGTCTCTGTTCAGACAGACCACCAAATCGGGACATCTGTTCATGCACCTCAGCGTCCAATGGTCACGTGTATTATGATGGGCACAGTAGTTCCTGGCCCTCATGGATTGTTGTGCCACTGAGTTTGAGTCTTAAGTTTGAGGATTACCTCACTTTGGGGATACCCCTTAGATAAACATGTATTTCCACTCATTTGCAATTAAACATTTTTCTTTCAATTACGTTTATTTCAGAAGGAAGTTTGATTTTTCAAATGTATTTGCTTAATAACATGTATATTTGTGTATTATATTAAAAATTTGATCAATCCAAAATTACAGGTTTTTAGCTTCTCTAAAAGCTTTTAGGATTTTACAACTGATCTTACAATCCATATACGTTTTATAGTAGTATATTTAAAAATGATAAGGACATTTTTACGACTGTGTGAGCTGTTATGCCTCGTTTATAAATATAAAAAATTGCATTCAGCTACAGTTTTTAAAATGTACAGAAATAAGTGGAGAAATAGGATACTTACATATTATGAATATTTTTGACTGCAGTAAGATATATTTATATTTCAGTTTCTTTACAATTTGAATAGAAGTTGTAAGCCATTTTGCGAATAGTTTGATATTGAGTATAAACCCATAGGCTGTTTAATATTGTAAAGTGTTTTACTTTGATACCAGCACACATTAAAATAAGGCTCATTTGCAGTTATATGATCAGCTTCAGTGATATTTAAATTTTCAAAAATAGTCTACACGTACGAAAACATTCTTTCACAACCGCACACCACATCTCATACTATATCTTCCCTACAGCAGGAAATATTTGTGTATACTGAAAAATTTAATACAGGATACATTTCCAAGTGTCAAATTTGTTTTTAAAATTTTGTATGAATACATTGTGGAACTGTCGGTTAACTTCACTGAACAAAATTGTTTTAAGTGTACTGTTTTGAAAGACAAAATTAATTAGGGAGAACTTTTCTCACAATAGAATTTGTAATGACTGAATTGTGTGAAAATGTAGTTATCGATGCGTGACATTTTTCCTTGTAATAAAAGAAACAGAAAGATAAGAAATTTAACTCGAGTAGAAAATGGTTAGAGGTACTGTCATGCGCATTTGAAGAAGTATATCCCCCATTAAAATTAAAAATTATTGACTGAATGTGTGTTATGTCCATCACAAATGCCGATGTAGAAAAGATATTTTTATTTAATACAAGGAGTTCGAAAAGGAGAGCACTAGGAATGAAAATTTAGATTTTTTCCGAAAAATATTCAGTTAAAATAAAAATATCATTTATATGATTTAAATTTAAATAAATTAAAAGTATTGAAATCATTTTTTATGTTATTCTAAATTAAAAATATAATTGAATAGAGAAAGATCTGTTTTATTTCATAACTATGCACCATTTATTGTCTTATTGTTTAAAAAAAAGATAGGGCCTTTACTCTTTTTACCTCATAACTTTTTTTTAAAAACAGGAAAGTGAGCGCGTTTTCTTACTCTCATATTCAAAAATGAATACAGGATGCTTTTTTTCTAGTTCAAATCGCAATACCAAAATATTTTTTTTTAATTTTTAAAAAATGACAGAAAAATAAATTTTGTTTGAAGAAAATATAACTATTTTTCAACTTTTAACACGCCATTTATTTCATGTTTTTTTTACCCTGCATTTTGTTTTAATTTTACTGTGACTGAATCTATGGGGAAAACGACAGAGTGGAACTACGGTTTTCATACAAGATTGCCCAAGGCAACTTAACAGCTAGCTGTAAACGATTGCTATCCTGGTTCTCACTGATTAAAGACGCCGAACTAAGTCATAAAGTTGTTCCCTTTCGACCTCCCAAGTTTTAAAAGGGGGAAAGAATTGAAGTCTGTTGCATTTTTGAAGAGAATAGCAATATAAGAGTAAAACGCTTTCGGAATAACTTTTCAGGAGGAAGGTATCCAGTTATATATATATATATATATATATATATATATATATGTAGAGAGAGAGAGAGGGGGTTAAAAATAAATTAACTTCAGGCGTCTGAGCGTGTGTAGTCTAGTCACACACTCAACAAATCAAGAATGAATATAGATTTGGAGTTTTTAGAGTAGCCTTTCTTGCAATTTTTTCGATAGATTGTTTAATTTATAATTTTACAACTTCTTATAAAATTAGTAATCATGATGAGAGGCTCATAAGAGAAGTCCAAAAGTATTCTCATTGGTACGATTTAGAGAATAAAAGTCATAATAATAACACCTTTAAAAATGAGTTTTTTAAACGCAGGTTTTCTTTCAAACTTCATACTTTATGTAAAATAATATTTTATACCTTACATTTTAAGAGCGAAGGGAGTGTTGTATCAAAATGAACTTACTCAATTTTTGGTTTTATTAATTTAATTTTTCGAGGGGATAGTTTTAATTTGCTAGTTTCAATATTCAACTGTTACACATTGTAAACAATTTGAACTATGAACAAAATTTAATTCTTTAAATGGCTAGTTTTAATTAATTAATTTTTATTAATTATTGTTAAATTATTATTATTGCCATCCAAAACAATAGTGTGTATAAAATTTCAGCTCAATCAAGCGCTTTAAAATGTGAGAAAATTTTTTTTTAAAGTTTTTACTACACAAGTCTCTAAAATGATCACTAAGTCGCCAAAAATGTTGCCAACATGGCTGCATCTGAATAATTAGTTTTAATCAATTAATTTTATAAATTATAATTAAATTGTTACATTATCATCCAAAAAATCCTGTACATAAAACTCAAGCTCAATCGAGTGCTATAAACTGCGAGAAAAAAGCTTTTAAAGTTTTGACCCTGGCATAGTTACAAATGAAAAGAAGAAAATACATTAATTAATAATAAAAGCGTGAGTAAAAATGTTTGGTAGGAAATTTATACTTCTTTAATAATTTCTTGCAATTATTTTTTTTTACATTATATTTACTTTTGACTATTAAAAAAATTTATAATTGGTTGTATGTTATGGCAATCTTTATGTATAAAAATCTTCTGTGCGTGTGTTTGTCACTAAACTCCTCCTAAACGGCTGGACCGATTTCGATGAAATTTTTGTGTGGGTTCAAGTAAATTCGAGAATGACTTAGATTCACAATTCGGTCCAATATCGCAATTAGTTAAAAAGATATTAATTAAAAACATTAAAAAATACAACTCAACATTCCCCTGCATTGTTGTAACAACGCTATTGTTATAAACACACACACACACACACACACACACACACACACAAGTAATATAAAAAAATTTTTAAATCAATTCCTACTTAGATCAACCAAGAAAAAAATTTATTTTAGCTATTTTTTATTAAATAGTTGCAATTAATATAAATATGTATACACATATGACAGAATCACAACATTAAGTTGTAATTAATTTTTATTAATTATCATTAAAGTATCGTATTGGCATCCAAAACAATCGTGTATATTAAATTTCCTTTCAACTGAATGCTTTAACACGTAAGAAAAAAGGCTTTTCAAATTTTGACATAAGTCGCCAACGTGGCTGTATTTGTAATGTAACGTAACCACTCCCAACAGTGGTTGGCATCTTTGGTGGACCCGACACCCTCACGTGCATCTTGCAGCTGCAGCGCAACCCCTTTTTGACCCCAAGAAATCGAACCCCGTCGACCGAAAGATGAGAGGGAGAGATGCTTTGAACTTACACGGGAGCCAACGGTTCCTCCTCTCACAAAATTATTCTTTAATTAAGTTTAATAACTTCAATGTAAAATTCAGTAAATAATATTTCATAGTTGTGTGACGTAAATAAATTCAATATTTAAATTAACCAAGAATACGCTACCGTTATTCTTTCAAACGTTACAGTAATTTTTAAATAATTAGATTCAATCAATTAATTTTTATTAATTATAATTAAATTATTGTACTGTCATCCAAAATAATCATGTACATTACATTTCAGCTCAATTGAGTGCTTTAAAATGTATTTTATTAACGATTGAAAGTTCCACCAAGATAAATAAATAAACAAACTAGCAAATAAAATATGTATAGAGATCGTGAGCCAATATTAGGAATTCAAAAAGACGTAAGTTGGCGTCGAAAATTGATTTTCAGCCAAACTGGCCAAACCCGGTCTTTATTGTCACGAAAATGCAGACGCGATTCACGCTTTTTAGCGTTTTTAATTAATATCTTTTCAAATAATCTTTATTTATGTAATTCTTCTGTGCGTGTGTATGTAACTGAACTCCTCCTAAACGGCTGGACCGATTTTGAGGAAAGTTTTTGTCTGTTCCAGTGGACTCGAGAATGGTTTAGATTTATAATTCGCTTTAGAAATGTTTATTTAACTAATTTTTTATTTATAAATTGTTGATCTTGGAATGTTTTACATTGGATCCGGCAGACTGCGCTACGATCGCAGTATCGAATATTCAAAAATACTTTATTTTGAATTTAAGATGTGTGTACAGGACAACGTCTGTCGGGTCCTCTAGTTGTGTTATAAAATACAAACTAAATAAAAAAAAATCCTATTTAATATTCTCTTATGGTTACAGATGGTTACAATTTATTAGGAACTGGGATACGTCAATCCCTCAGTCCTCGATCTTGTTTCAGAATCGGCTTGGTATTGCTCATTGGCTGGTGATGGTGGGCGTGGAAATCGGTGGTAGGAACCAATGGGATAGCAGGCGCATGACTTCTCTTGAGTGGCTCTGATTGGATGATGGGAGTGAGCTTCGAAAGTTGGACTTGGGAAAATTTAAAGAGTAGCTATTGATGTTAAAGTTTAAAAATTGATGGTAAAATATTCAAGGAATTAAAAAGAAAATATAAAAAATTTTGTAGAAAGAGAAATTACGGAAAAAGGAGTTTAAAATGTATGTAACATAGCTTCGAAAAGAAGTAAAGCCTTAGCTTTATCATCTTCGGAGTTTTTTAATTTGGGAAGTAATTGTAAAATTTCAGGTGATCTTTTTACGATGTTAGAAATCATGCTGACCAGTTCAATCACTTGAGCTAGGTCTGAATTTTCATTTTCTATGGCTTGGATTCCGTGGGAAACTTTGTTATTTGAATTTTCATTAGTTTTTTCGGTTAACTTGTGGACTGCGGTGGGGGTGGAGGGGGTGCGGTTCCGCCAACAATGTTAGCGAAAGAGACACCTTCCCTACGAACGTTGCTTTCGAAACTTTTATTCGCGGTAAGGGGCATGCCCTTTTTTGGCTTAGGGAACTTAGGGCATTTGGTGTAGCAGGCCGAATGACCATATTCTTGGCAATTTATGCAGAAGGGGCTTTCCTGTCTCTCCTTTATCGGGCATTGACGGGTGGGGTGTTCTTTTCCACACTTCAGACGTCTTGGCTTGAGGTGGCAGTTTTCTGCCGTGTGAAAGAAATTGTTACAGTTAAAACATTGAGTAATTCCTCTAATGAGGTAGCCTTCTATTTTAACTTGCATGTAGCCGACTGTTTTGAGATGGAAGATTTTTTTGATGATTGGCATTGTGGGGGAGGGTGACTTGGAAAAATGGGAGAGTGATCTTAGTTTTCTTTGAAACTAATTGGGAAACATTTTCAATTGTGAATCCTTCTTCTTCTAGGTCGGATTGTATCTCGTGAGTTTTGGTAAAAATGGGCAGTCCTTTAATGACTATTTTGATTCGTTTTATTTGCTTTGGTTTAAGTAAGAAAAATTCAAAATCTTTGTCTTCTTCAAGAAATTTTGTAAGAGCGTGATACTCTCTTCTATGTCATTAGTGATTAATTTAATAAATTCTCCTGACGATTTATTAGTAATATCTGGGAATTTTTGATAAATGGATTTAAGTTGGTCCCTGATATTTTTCTTAATTTTAAGAAGAATTGGGGGAGGGGGCTTGGGTTTTGGGGGCGCTGTTTCATTATTTTCTTCCGGAGCAACTTGATCTTTATCAGTTTCAGATTCATGATCTGAGAAACTATTATTTACAGTGACTGGCTCACTAGGTAAATGAGAGACAGATCAAGCTGTTTTCTTGGGGAAGACAAAGTCTTCCACAGAATCCTTTTTATTAATTTTACGTTTTTTATTTTTATTTTTAGCATTATTTGCATTTGTAGGTGCTTCAGAAGAATTTTTTAAAATGTGATTAGAATCCCTATCTTAAGCTTTTCAGTCAGTATTTGGGGGGGGGGGAGTACAGTAATTACCTTTGCAATTAAAAGTCATACATTGGGGGAGGGAATGAAGCTCACTCCCCATTGTATCCTTTTTTCTTTGGGTATCATCAATAGAGGCCCGAAGAATGGCCTTCATCTTGTGGCTATCATCTGTGTCTGGAAAGTTGACAAGTTCAGTGCAGCGATTGATAACTATGTCAAGGGCTTCGATTTCCAGCGAAAGCCTGTTTCTCTCTTCGCAGCTGTTGGTAATATCTGGTGGATCAGTTTCCATTTGTGCCATCAGAACGGAAATAGAATGCAAGTCAGAGCTCAGAAAAACACGTCTGCTCTGGTCGAAATCATAGCGTCTTTCGGTCTTTTTTCATATTTTCTTATATTTGGATAGAAATCTATACCAGAATCAAAAAAAGAAAAAAAATTGAAGAACTTATTAGAAACAAAATTTTTTAATTCCTTTTTGCAACACAAAATATCAAAAACAATTATTCCAAGAAAACTTCCTAGATGCTATGTTCTAGGATTAATTTACATATTATAATACATTCAATAATGATAAAATGTTCATTAAATAAAGTGTATTTCTGATTTATACCTGTATGAAAATATTTTGCCTTATATAAGATTTTGTTACTACTTGATTTTTGTAAAAAATGCTATCTTATAGTTTCAATAATCATAAAACTTAATAGTTTTTATAATCATAATTTTTGAACATGTATCCAGATCAACGTTTCATAACCTATGTGCCAAAAAGAATTTTCGACAAATAAATAAAAATTCATGAGTTTTGTAGCTTTGAAAATACACTGCTCAAAACAATTAGGGGAGCACATGATTTTAACAAAAGTAAGCGAAGATGTATACCAATAAGTAACATAAAATGAATTATCCATAATGTAAAGTCTACCAGGAAACGGAAGAAGAAAACTTTATATGCAAATCAAAGTTCATGACGTCAAAAACCAGAAAAAGGAGATAAGGGCAGAAATCGGGATGTTGCAGAAACGTCTGTTTTATTGCCGTAACTGTGAAATTCGATTGCGCAGTATTTTTTTTTTTTTTTTTTTTTTTTTTTTGAGACAAGGTTACTTGAGAATGTCTCAACAACGTGATTTACCTGAATCCATGGCATGGCGTGTTATAGGCAGACTGGAATCCGGGCAAACACAACGTGGTGTCGTGGACGCTTTTAGAGTCGCCAGAAGTGTTGTTGCAAGGCTGTGGAATCGATTACAAGAAACAGGAAATGTTAGACGTCGACCAGGGGCAGGTCGGCCACGTGCCACTACATCAACTGATGACCGGTATATACAGTTAAAAGCCCGTCGAAACAGAACAGAGAATGCTACGCAGCTGCAAAGACAGTTGCTCTCGGCAACAGGACGAAGGGTGCCCAGCCAAACAGTATGTAATCGGCTTCATGAGGGAGGGCTCTATGCACGTAGGCCAATGGTCTGCATTCCGTTGACCCCACGCCCCCGTGCGGCCCGAAGAATATGGGCTGCTGAACATCGAGATTGGGAGCAACATGATTGGAGCCAAGTGCTGTTTACAGACGAGTCCCTATTCAGTCTAGAATGTGACACCCGACGTGTTCTTGTATGGAGGGACAGGGGCACTCGAAATAACCCCGCATTCGTCCGTGAAAGGTCACAATACAGAAGAGCTGGTAGGATGGTATGGGGTGGAATCAGCATAGGCGGACGTACGGACCTGCATATCATTCGGAATGGCACTTTGACTGGCCGAAGGTATGCAGACGAGATACTTCGACCTCATGTCATCCCTTACGCTGTAGCCATTGGAGATTCCTTTGTTTTCCAGGATGATAATGCCCGACCGCATAGAGCTCGTCTGGTGGAGAACATGCTTGAAGCTGAAACAATACAGCGTATGGAATTGCCAGCGTGCTCTCCTGACCTGAATCCAATCGAGCATGTTTGGGACATTCTCCGACGACGCATTGCTGCGCGACCAAGGCCGCCTGCTACTGTCCGAGACTTGGAGATTGCACTTCTTGAGGAGTGGAACAGTATTCCCCAAAGTCTGATCGATAACTTCATCGCATCCATGGCAAACAGGTGTGCAGCAGTCTTAGCTGTTCGAGGAGACCACACGCCCTATTAAAACTCATGCATCATGTCTAAACAGTACCTTTTTTTATCGTTTACATGTAACCAAATTGTTGCCCTAAATCATCTTTTCATGTTTTTTCCATATTTTCAAAGAATTAAAGCTTAATTCCAAATTTTTTTACGCCTTTTTTCTGTATTACGCATTGATACGCGTGTACTATGCATTGCATGCCAATACGTGGCTGTCTCACACGGTTTTCTTCACTTTTTTGCTTGCTCCCCTAATTGTTTTGAGCAGTGTAGTTATAGTAATTACTTCAATGTTTACTAATGATTATATTTTTTATTTTTCGTTTTCCTGCCACAATTTGATATTTTTTTGCCCAGTTGTAATTGACATAGATTCAAATTGACTTTCTTGAAATCAAAAAATTTGTGAAATAATCCAATTTTTGCATTTTTTAATGAGATTTCATTGCTGTGAACTAATAAAAAATATTTCAGTCAGTAAGTAATAATGGTTAGATATTTAATAAAATCTTTTGATACAAATATATATAAATATGTATTGGTAAGATACATCTTTCACATGTTTTTAGATTTAGATGTGCGACCAATAAAAAAGAATGATAAATACTGGTCACATTGTCATGAACTTATTAACTCTTTCATGATTGGTGGTATATATGTTGTAACACTAGTTCTTTTTTGTTTATTGTGTGGTGGTACATAAAATGTACCACTTGTTTGAATGCTGCAGAAATTGATGCTAGAGGGTACATTCTCTGAAACACCACAGAGGTTGACTCCTAGCAGTTACTCAAGCTTCAACAGATGTCAGAAGCTAATTGCATGTAATGGGTTTATGCAATGGTTCATTCTTTGATCAGCTGTGAGTCTGTTGAGTGGTATATTTTGAAAGTGACTGTCATGATAACTAACAGTGAATATGTACTTGTGTTAACTGTGTATTGTAACTGTGGAATCACTTCTTGAGAGGTTGGATGTGATGCTGAAAGGTTGTTGCCGGTAGCAAACATTTCAAGTGTATTCGAGGCGGTGAGACCGTTTTGATTTTTTTTCTCCTTGAAATTTATCTAGTATAACTTTTCTTCTATCTTCGGATAAGACATTTAATTTTAGTATTTACACAAGATAGTGTATTAATACAAATTTGAGTGTTGGAGTAGGGGAAAAAATATGTGATTACCCTCACCGAGATAATAAAATGGAGGTGGAAAGTACAAATTCTAATTTTGCATTAATTAAATATAGATGTAATTTAACAGATATGGAATTATTAGCCTAGTTTGCGGAAAGACAAAATTTAAATACGAGTCCGAATATTACAATTTTCTTAAAATCAGAAAATAACTTTCAGAGTGGTAATCCACTTAAATTAAAAAAATAATAATGTAAGCGTTCACAATTAAAAAAAGTATTCTGAGTATAAGCAAAACAAGAAACGGCGAGATCATAATCAAAACAAATAATTGCGAGACCACCAAAGGAGCATTAAAAATTAAAGAAATTAATGGTGTAAAAATCAGTACAAGATAGTCCCTTATTGCGCTAACCTTTAGTAACATATTACAAGGAATAGACACAGAATATACAATAGATGACATAAAATCGGAATTAGAAAATAACAATTATGCAATTTTTGATATTCGACATTTTACCAAAAAAACAGAGAATCTGGATTCAAACCTACCAAAACAATTAAAGTTACTCAAATTGGATGCAGTATTCCCGAAAGAGTTCCAATAGGGTTTGAAATGTTTAAAACTAATCTTTACTTTGAAAAACCTAAGCAATGCACAAACTGTTGGAAATTTAGACCCATTCAGAAATTTTGTAGAAGCTCAATAAAATACCGAATTTGCTCACTAAACCACTCTGAAAACGAGTGTAAAGAAATAAAAAAAATGTATCTCTTGTGGAGAAGAGCATGAAGCTACCGATAAAGGTTGCAAAAGATATCAAGAGGAAGTTGAAATCTTAAAAATTAAAGTACAGCAACAAATCTCGAGAAACGAAGCCGTTGAGAAATTCTAAAGGGAAAGAAAAAACATCATACTCGGCCAAAACTTATAATGATCAAACAGAGAAGATAGTGAACAGGCTGTTATTCGAAATATAAATAGCTAGAATACAAAGTGTTCTCTATAATACGGGATATTTCACTAGGTGATGTTCCTAAATACGATTGATCGTATAGCCTCAGTAGCCCGGAAACTGTCCTCCCTAAATACGCTGCGTTTCTTTCACCTGAAATAAGAGAGAGACAGGCATTCTAATTGTTAGGACCGTTTAAATATATCGCAATCAGCCATTCCAAATGGCTTGATGTAAACCAGCGGAGATTCTTTTGTAGGATGGGGCTGTATTTATATTCTGCAAATCAAAGCCCTTCGTTGCATGGGTAGGGGCGCCAGCAGCTGGTGCTGATAGGGTCTCCCCTGATGAATAGGGGGAGTGCGGTCCCTGCCACGACCAAGCTGGCTGCTGCCGCTTCTAATAACGGTGAATAATAACGCTTCTAGCTCGGCAGTAATCTATGCTGTCTTTAATGACCCTCACTGTTTCTGCGGCATAAGGGGTTACAGTCGGCCCAGAAGCCAAGAAGACTGCACTACCCCCTCCCCCATCCCTCTTTTAAGATAAAGAGAACAACCCTCTTATTTCGGAATTAAAATCGAGATTGGTTTTTATTATTCGAACTTTAGAAAAACGACACGCGTTTTGCAACATTTCTTCTTGGGTACTGTGAACCGCGCCTTATTGGATCTCACATTTTATAGCTTAATAACTGAACGCGTAAAGTATGTATCTTTATTCCTACTTTGAGTCGTGGGGTGCCGAATGGATATCGTTTGTTCGGCGCGAGTCTTGAAGGAAGTGCTTTTGAGTAACTCTTAAAGTTACGACGGATTTTCTAATGTTACCTTTTTTATTATCATTTAAGACAAAATAAAATCTTATAATATTTAATTTTTTTTAAAAAAAAATTATATGCTCGTGCACTTTTTTAATTTGAAGATATAAGTTTCCTTTCAAATAATACAAGCGATATATTAATATTTACATATAGAATTGCAAGTAAAATTTTTTTTATACAAGTAGTGAAAGAGAAAGAAAGGTGATTTTTAATAATAAAAAATGGTGTATAAAGGTATGCAGTAACCATGAGTATTCATGCAAATTCATATCGATGTATTCATTAGCACTCGCACGTTAAATACCGTACTTATTCGAATCTAAGTAACACTTCTTTCTAATGCTAAATGCTATTGAAAATCAGGTGCGCCTTAGAATCGAAGGCAAAAAAATTCATTGCATGAGGGAAATTGAACACGAAACTGACAGTTAGAGAAATTATTAATTCATATTTGTATTTAAAAGATTTTAATACTGATAAAATAAATTAATTATACACTTATTACACTATTTATTATTTTCACAAAAACGTGTTGAGAATTTGGGATGCGGCTTAGAATCGATGGCGGCTTAGATTCAAATAAATACGGTATAATTCATAGCACATTTGGGTAGACATTTATAAGAAAAAATATAATTAGAATGAAATTTTATATAACCATGAACAAGTTAATCCGTTTTTGAATGAGCTTATTTTAATTGACTTTTGATGGTATCTAAGAAATAGTAACTTTAATAAAAATAAGTTGATGTAGAAAATCGACAGCGTCCACGCCGTATGTCGTCATGTATCCATGGGATAAAGTTGTTTCGTTACTTAAAATCATGTACTTCAAAACACATACAAATTTATATTTTAAATATAAATTCAGTTAACTAATTTTCTGATTATATAGATGTTAACACTCAGAAAATAAAGTATATAATAGGAAATAACATCTTATCTTCACTGTCTGTTAAGAACAGTTGACTCCTTTCGCCGTCCAGAGATGGTGCCACGAACTGGGACTTTTTTTATTCTAGAAGGATTTGTTATTGGCGGGAAAAATGCCACTCGATTCGTATATGTGTATGATGGAAGCATCGTTTTTTTTGTGATTGTGTTGTGCAACGTTTTCCTACATGTAATGGTGTGCTTGTGTGTTTTGTTGCAAAATATAGACTGGAAAAGTTCTTTGCGTGTTTCTCAGTGACTCATCGTAACTTCTTATTTTTTACTCAAGCTTCTATAAAAAATGTACTTAGGTGTCCAGCATGGAAGCAGCAGTCGCGGTAAGTCGAAATACATTGGCATCCAATTAACATGATTGAATCTAATTCTATATTCATTATTCTAATTCTAAATTGATTCTTATTCTTATTCATAACATGTGGTCCGTCGAGTTCAGAGTTGTTGATGTGATTTATTCTTTGTTATTTTAATTATTCGTTTCATATTCGATATTCTTATTCTAGTGCATTTACTCTGATACGAATTCTTGAAGTATTCTTATACATTTTGATTGATATTATTTCTTATTTGATTCTAGATTTATTCGTTTATTCTATTTTGTATAAACATTTTTTGATAGTTTGTATTTGCATTGTGTTGGCATTTGTTATTGTGGTACAGTTGTATATTTTGTGTAGAATTTTAAAATTCCATTTTTATAAGCATTTTAAAATTTCATTCATAAATCATGGCTCCAAAACAGTCGAAAAATATTGGTAAATTTGATTTAATTATAAAAGAATTAAAAGCTTTTGGGAGTAGGATAAATGAATGCGATGATAATAAATCACGCATACGTGTTTTAAAAACACAAGTGTTGCAATACGAAACTAGATTAACTGAAATATTCAGTGAATTGTCAACTCATGAAAGTGATGAATCATTTGATATTTATATGAAATATAAAGATATACTATTCAATTGGGTTGTTGACCTTGAAGAAAAATCTCAGGTTGAGGAAGTAAATAGTAGTATTCAAGTAAAGTCTTCAATAGTTAATCTACCAAAGCTTGCAGTTCCGCATTTTTATGGAAATTGCGAGAACTGGATTTCATTCAAAGAGTTATTTAAGTCTTCTATTCTAGATAACAAATCAATAAGTGATCTTGAAAAATTGCAATATCTACAGGCTTCTGTTCCCGGGAATGCAGCCAAATTAATTCGGGGTTTTGCAATTACTGTGGACAATCTTAAGAATTGTTGGGATATATACTGTGCAGTCGGTATGAAAACAAACGACAATTAGCTCTTAGCCAAATAAATAAGCTATTTAGTATTAAGATTTCCAGGGCAAATACTTCAAAATTGCTTTTGGAAATAATAGATATTTGTAATGAAGTCATTCGAAATTTGAAAACTTTGGACTTAGAAACAAATTCATTAACAGAGTTGATCATAATAAATTTTCTCATTTCAAAAGTGGATGCATGTATTAGTCAACGGTGGGAATTATCTTTGGAAAATAATAAAATTCCTACTCTTGAGGAATTTAGAGTTTTCATTGAAAAGGAAGCTCGTGGTCTGAATGAGTTAAAATTTGTAAAACCTGACAATAAGAAAGGTAATGTGTGTTAAACCATTAAATTCATTTAACAAATCAAATGTAAATACTACTGTTGTCAAATGTAACCAAGTAAAATCAGGTGTAAAACCAGATGTTGTTAAAGATAACAATTGCATTCTATGTTATCAAAGCCATGCCTTATTCAAATGTCCAACTTTTAATTCTATGAATGTAAATGAAAGATGGCAAGTGGTACAAAACAATAATTTATGTACCAATTGTTTGAGGAGTAACCACAGGCTTGACACATGTAGAATAGGATTCTCTTGCAAAAATTGCTCTGAAAAACACCATACAGTATTACATATATATTCAGTCAGTACTTCAGCAGATACTCAAGCAAATTCTGTTGTGACAGTGTCTAACAACTGCACACAATCGGCAGAAGGTCACGTATTGTTGTCCACAGCATTAATAAATGTTAAATCTAAACATGGTGAACAAATAACTTGCCGTGCTTTGATAGACAATGCTTCTCAAAATTCTTTGATTTCCAAACAATGTGCTGATCGCTTAAAATTGCCATTAAAACACACCAATCATAAATTAGTAGGTGTAAATGAAACATTTGCTGAAACTTCATTATATTCAACAAATTTTGAATTTTCTTCTTGTGTTTCCTCTGATAAAATTCAAGTAAAAGCTTTGTTAGTATCGAAAGTTACTTCAGCTATGCCAAACTTTCCAATTAAAAATCATGAGTGGCCTCAAATCAAAGATCTAACTCTTGCTGATCCAACGTTTTATATTGAAAATGAAATAGACATTCTTCTAGGTGCTGATGTTTTTATGACATTAATTTCAGGGACTCCTATAATGGGACCCAAAGGTACACCATCAGCATTGCCAACAAAATTAGGTCATTTATTGTCAGGTACCATAAACACACAATATAATCAAAATTCATCCCTAATCTGTCATACTCTTTTAAACATAGACCATTCTTTGAAACAATTTTGGGAACTTGAATCTGTTCCTAAGGACATTCCGTCAAAGGATGAGGATGAGCTATGTGAGTCTATAATCGTAAATTCTCATATTCGTAATGCTGATGGTAGATATATTCTAAAACTGCCATTTAGAGATGATTCAAGTATTGGAGATAGTAAAGAGGATGCATTAAAACGATTCTATTCTCTTGAAAGAAAACTTCACTCTAATAATCCATTAAAGGAACAATACACAGTGTTAGTTCTATTAATGAACAGCGCCCTTTAGCGGCTTGTAAAATAAAACGTCAGTGTATGTGTAACACTCTCTCCGAGAGGTAGTGTACGGAGTAGAGAAATTAAAGAGATCACAGTCCACTGCTAGTGTTGTGTTTTGTGTTGAGTCAATTCATGGTCAGCCTCACCGGAGGAAAACGACCTTATGGATATGTGAATTTGTGAAACCGTGGATTATCAAAATTCACAGTGAAAAAGAAAAAAAAAATAAGTGATCTCCAAAGTGTGAATAGAGACCTATTGCGAAACCGAAACGAGCGGCGTGAAACAGCGATCTGAGGAGGTAGGTGCAATTAATTGATCCTTCTATTAGTGTCCTTAATTCATAAATGTGTCTTTAAATAAATTAAGGAAAGACGAGTTAAAAATCGTTGCGGAAGAGTAAAATTTAACTGTATCAGAAGAAGCAAAAATCGCTGACTTAAAAAACTTAATTGTAAATAGTGACGTTTACAAAAATGATAAAGAGTTAGTTCAATCTGCAATCGATTATGCTTTGGCGGAAATTAAAAATAAGAGATTGGATAGTGAAACTAAATTAGAATTTGAACGAATTAAATTAGCGCAATTGCAAAAACAATTAGAGCTTGCAAATATCCAGAAGAATTTACCTCAAAATCCCGATATTCGAAATCCGAACGTTTTTGAAACTGCCGCCAATTGTAATGTTGAGACTTTGTTAAAAAGTCCGTGAAAACTTTAACAATACCCGTACCTTCAAGAGTGGAATCATATAATCTATTTTTCCAGTCGCTCGAAAAAGCATTCAAAATAAAAGAGGTTCCCGAACAATTTAAAGGCGAAATTCTTTTAAATATTCTAGGTGAGAGAGTTAATAATTTACTTGTTCATGTTTCCGAAGAAGAGTTAAATAATTATAGTAAGCTTAAAGATTTAGTATTAAAAGAGTTTTCCCCCACACCACAAGAATGCTATAATAGATTTCAGAAAGCGCAAAAAATAAGTTCAGAGAGTTATGTACATTTTGCATCACGATTATGCGCGACATTTGAGTATTATTGTCAGCTGCGCAATGTGAATGATTTTAAATCATTGTGTGAGTTAATTGTATCGGATAAAATAATGAACACACTCGACAAAGAGAATTAATGTCTTACATGAATATAAAACAGGGAGAGAAATATTTTAAACCCCATGAGTTAGGGCGTGAGTGCGATATATATTTGTCATCGAAAGGCAAAATTAAAAATGAGATATTTTCTAAGCCCTTTTGTGAAAATGCCAAGCGTTTCAGTTATAATAAACAAAACAAATTTAATGCTAAAATACCGCGAGATGCATCGAATGTATTTTTTTCCGAGTTAAAAAATGATAAATGTGTATTGTGTAAAAATAATGTCCATGCTTTACAATTTTTCCCACAATTTAAAATGTTTTCTGTAAACGAAAGAGTAGAATTTGTTAAAAATAATAGACTTTGTTTTAAATGTTTTTCACCTCAATGCAGCGTTAGAAGTTGCCGATCAAAATATTGTTTCTGCTCTAAACCGCATAATAAATTATTACATTACCCCAGAGAAATGAAAGGGAATTCTTTCTTCCCCCTGGAGACGATGACAGAGGTTAACCAGGATGAGCCACAATTCGCCTTGAGTGTAAATGCTGAATCTTTCGTTCCGAAAGTAGACGAAACACAGATCGTGGCAACGGCGTGTTTTAAAAACAAATGCCTTTTGAGTACTGCTTTAATTCTATAGTGAAAGATAAATATTCAGAATGGCAGACATTTAGAGCCTTGTTAGACTCGGGAAGTGAAACTTGTCTAATTTCGAATGAGTGTGCGAATAAATTACGACTTAAGACCGAAAGAATAAATACATTAATCTCGTGTTTAAATGATGCTTCTATGGTAGTAAATGGGTGTGTTAAAGTGGCGATTTCTAATCAAAATAAATCTTTCGAAAGGGAATTGGATATGCTCGTAGTTAAAAAAATCACTGATTTTATTCCGCAGAAAGCGTTAGAGATAAAGTCTGATTTTTCTAATTTTGTGGAATTAGCGGATTCTAAATTTAATGTTCACGGCAAAATTGATTTATTATTAGGTGCAAATATATTTTATGAGTTATTGAAACCGGAAAGAATTAAAATAAAAGATTCGCAATTACTGTTAGTCAACAGCGTATTTGGTTATATAGTAACGGGTAATTTAGATTCAATAAATGAAACTAAGGTTCACTGCGGTTTGATTCCTGATGAGGACTTGAATAAAAATTTAGAAAAATTTTGGAAATTAGAGGAGGTAGAGGAACCAATAGTTAAAAATAAAGAAAGGCTAATTTGTGAGGAACATTACGCGAATACTCATTTTAGAACTAACGAAGGTAAATATGTAGTATCTATGCCCTTAAAAAAGGAACCCTCGTGTTTAGGTAATTCGAAAGACATAGCCCTCAAACGACTTGGATCGCTGTGGAATCGCTTAGCTAGAGATAAAAATTATTTAAATTTATATCGTGAATTTTTAAGAGATTATGAAAGACTGGGTCACATGAAGGAAGTGACTAACGAAACTGATCCAGATATCACATATTACGCTACCCATCATGGAATTTATCATCCAGAAAAGTCCACAACAAAACTTAGAGTTGTCTTTAACTGTTCTTCGTTATCTGATAATGGAATATCTTTAAATGACATTCAATATAATGGAGGAGTGATACAAGAGGACTTATATGCGCAAATGCTCAGGTTCAGAACTTACACGTATGCATTTACAGCAGACATTAAAATGATGTATCGAACTATATTAATTAACCCTAAACAGCGTAATCTGCAGAGAATCGTTTGGTGTGAAAGTGAACATGAATCACCCAAAATTTACGAACTTTCGACTGTTACCTATGGCACTGTAAGTGCTCCCTACTTAGCACAGAGAACTTTAACCCAATTGTCGATGGATGAAGAGGCTAACTTCCCTATAGCAGCTTCCGTTTTACGGAACAATTTGTATATGGACGATGTCCTTTGTGGTGCTGCAACGTTAGAGGAGGCAATTGTTCTCAGACAACAATTAAAAGGAATTTTGAAAAGTGCTGGAATGGAGTTGCATAAACTTTGCGCCAATCACGAGAAATTGTCACCGGATCCCGAACAGAATTACAATTTTGCAACTTTAACAGAGACGAAAACGTTAGGAGTGTCGTGGAAGCCAAACCTAGATTGCTTTTTGATTAAAGTGAAAGTCTGTTTGGACAGTTCTTATACTAAAAGAGACGTCTTGTCTACTATTGCCAAGATCTTTGATCCTGTTGGACTGATGGCACCAGTAATTTCCAAAGCAAAGATTTTCCTCCAGCGTTTGTGGAGAAGCAAATTGGAATGGAATGACCTTCTGCCAGCTGAAGAATATCGAGAATGGCAACAATTCCTAGTATCTTTAGAGAATATCAACAATATAGAGATACCAAGACGCATTCTTGTCGCTTTTCCAGAAGTTATTGAGATCCATGGCTTTGCTGATGCCTCAGAGCGGTGCTACGATGCAGCAGTTTACTGCAAATCTAAAAATTTGAAGAGTGAAAATTTAGTTCGGTTAATCACAAGCAAATCGAGAGTAGCGCCTATTAAAAGCCTGACAATTCCCAGACTTAAATTGTGTGCTGCAGTGCTATTGGCAAAACTTGTGAAAAGAGTTGTAGCTGCTTTACAACTAGAAACTGCTGAATTATATCTTTGGTCGGATTCGATGATCGTCTTGGCGTGGCTTCGAAAGGAACCGATGGACTTAAAGACCTTTGTTCAAAATAGGGTTGCCAAGATACAAGAACTCTATCTTAATCAGTTATGGAGACTCGTACCACCTGATCAAAATCCTGCAGACTTAGTCTCCCGAGGAGTCGATCCTGAGAAACTTTTACAACAAAACTTATGGTTTAATGGACCAACATTTCTTTCAGGCGATGAGGACTATTCAAATCGAACTATAAACTGTAGAGAGAAGCTAGATGAATATAATTCAGAACTGAAAACTGTGTTAATGAACAAATTGAAAACTTTCAATCGGTGCTAATATTCATGTTAATGATTTTTTAAACGATCTTCTTAATCTAAGCAATAATTATATAACTATTTTACGTGTATTAAGTTTTATTTTCAGGTTCGTGGAAAATTTAAAGGGAATAAATAAAGTGGCTGGTCCACTCACAACAAAAGAATTTGAGAAAGCTGAAACATTTCTGGTAAAAGTGCAAGAGCAAGAATTTTTCCAGTGATATTAACCATCTTAAAAGTAAGGGAAGTGTGCTACCAAACACTAAGTTAAAGACATTGAATCCTTTTTAGATGACAACGGTGTTCTTAAGAGTAGGAGGACGATTGTGTAACTTATAGTTAAGTTTCGATAAAAAGCACCAGATAATTTTAAAAAATAATAGATTAATCCTTAATAATAATAGAATATTTTCATAAGAAATATTTACATGTGGCAACTGTATCTTTACTGAATCATATTCGGGAAAAATTTTGGCCGTTGAATGGTAGGTCAATGTGCAGAAAAAATTGTATATAAATGTATTGTATGTTTTAAAGCGAAACCAATTGTGTCAACTCAAATTATGGGTAATTTGCCAAAAGAGAGACTTATTACTGATTATCCATTTAATTGTTCAGGAGTAGATTTCTCTGGTCCTTTTTTCATTAAAAATAAAGGGCAACGTAAAAGGAAATTTGTTTAAAGTGTCTATTTGTATTTTTGTGTGTTTTGTGTTTAAAGCGGTACATATTGAGTTAGTATCAGATTTAACATCGCAAAGCATTCATTGCCGCATTGAAAAGGTTTATGGCTCGAAGAGGCAAATGTGCAAAACTGTTTTCGGACAATGGTAAAATTTCGTCGGAGCTAGCAATGAAATTAAAAACTCCTTGAAATAGAAAACCAGACGAAAAAATTAGCTAATTACTTAGCAGCAGAAGGAATAGAGTGGAAATTTATTCCTGCGAGGTCGCCCAATTTTGGAGGTCTTTGGGAAGTGGCCATAAAAGTCATGTAAATATCACTTAAAAAGAGTTGTGAATGAAATTAATTTAACGTACGAGGAACTACTTACGGTCACTGTACAAATTGAGGGAATTTTAAATTCTCGACCGCTTTGCCCCCATCAAACAATGATGATGATTTCCAAGTGCTTACACCAGCTCATTTTTAATTAATAGGTCTTTAAATTCGCTAGAAGAGCCTAATTTGACAAAATGTAAAAAGAGAGTAATCTCAAAAAGTGGCAAAAAATAACTAAGATAGCTCAATTAATGTGAAATTTTGGAGTCGTAATTACTTGAATCAATTACAAACAGAGAAAAATGGATGTTTGAAAAAATAACGTTAAAATTGGAGACTTGGTTTTAATAATTGAAGAAAATTTACCAACATATAAATGGGCATTAGGTAGAATCGTAGAATTGTATTATGGCGAAGATAAAAAAGTGCGTGTTGTAAAAATTAAAACTCAGTATAGTACATGTAAAAGAGCCATATCAAAAAATTGTGTGTTTTTACCAATGGAAGATCCTTAAATATAATTTGAATTTTTCATATAGTGTACCATTGGTGGTGTGTAAATTTACTCATTGTTAGTAGTGATTTTGTATTTGTATAAAAAAAAAATATTGTTATTTGTGAAATCTTGAATTTATATAATGATTTATGTAATTGTATTTCTTGAGAATTGTCAAGTGTTGAATGTGTAAAGTGTTCTAGATGTAACCAATATGAATGTTAATTTAGTAACAATGATTGCATGGTTAAACCAGTGCAATGTGGGGCGGTATGTTAGTTCTATTAATGAACAGCGCCCTCTAACGGCTTGTAAAATAAACCGTCAGTGTATGTGTAACACTCTCTCCGAGAGGTTGTGTACGGAGTAGAGAAATTAAAGAGATCACAGTCCACTGCTAGTGTTGTGTTTTGTGTTGGGTCAATTCACACAGAATTTATGGAGGAATACCAAAACCTTGGTCACATGACTCCTCTCGCATCAAATGTAAAATCTCGACATTTTTTTTTTACCGCATCATGGTGTGATTAATGATAATAGTTCCACAACCAAATTAAGGGTGGTGTTTGACGGCTCATTCAAAAGTACAAATGGAAATTCTTTGAATGACATTCTGCTGACTGGTAAAAACCTACAGTCAGACATTTTTCTAACTTTACTTAAATTCAGATTCTTCCCAATTGCCTTTTCTGCTGACATTGCAAAAATGTATAGACAGATATTAATATCACAAGATGATGCATGCTTTCAACAAATATTTTGGAGGAAGTCTCCAGAGGAACCATTAGTGATATTCAAATTAAATACAGTTACCTATGGTACATCTTGTGCCCCATTTCTTGCCATCCGAACATTGAAACAATTATGTGAGGATTAAAACATCGCTTTACACAGACAGCTAAGCTCGCAAAAGATCATTTCTATGTTAATGATTTGTTAGCCGGTGCTGACTCATTGGACTCGGCTAGGAAAATTGTTCACGAACTGCAAAATTTGATGTCAGCCGGTGGATTTGAGCTGCGGAAACGGTCGTGCACTCATCCAGAAGTCTTGTCAGACTTGCCAAACACTTTAAAAACAAATATTTCCTCACATTCATTTGATGATGTGTCCACCCAGAAAATTCTTGGCTTATTCTGGGATTTAAACGAGGATTCATTTAAAGTAAGAGCAGTCTTATCAGACCAGGTATCCACCAAGAGACAGATGCTATCAATCATCGCACGCATCTTTGATCCTCTTTGGTTTGTCTCTCCCTCAACTATAATTTTAAACATTATTCTTCAAGACATGTGGAAGGCAGGGCTTGACTGGGATGATGAGATATCATCAGACATTCTTAATAGATGGAATCGGTTTCAAGCAGAAATTTCATGCCTCAAACAAATAAAAGTTCCCAGGTATGTTCAAACACAAAATGCTAAACACTGTGAAATTCACGGGTTCTGTGACGCCCCCTCAAAGGCATATTCAGCCGTAATATACTTACGTGTTGTTTCTGATTCGCCACACTTATTCTTAATGTCTTCAAAAACTCGTGTGGCACCTGTACAAACAATATCATTGCCTAAATTGGAGCTTTGTGGTGCTCTGCTTCTGGCTGAACTTCTAGATATATTTAAAAAATCTCTTAACATCACTCACGATACATTTTTATGGTGTGACTCAACAATTACACTGAGTTGGATAAATAATCCACCTGTAAGAGGAAATCAATTTGTGCAACACAGGGTTGGGAAAATTCACGCACTAACCTCAAAAGAATCTTGGCATCACATTCCGGGAAAGTTAAACCCGGCAGATTGGGCAACAAGAGGCCTCTACCCGAAACAACTTCTTGAAAATTCAGAGTGGGTAGCTGGTCCAAAATGGCTTCATGATTTCCATACTTCTTCCAATTCTTTTATTTCTTTCTCTGAACAACCTGTTTCACTTGTTCCTATTGATCAGTCTGAATCATTAAGTGACTCTGCTGTTCTTTCAACTGGTGTTGATTATTCTCTTAGTTTCTTGGATAAGTTTTCCTCATACATGAAAGTAGTTAGGACTGTTGCATGGATATTCAGATTCTACCATAATTCCAAATCAGTGTCCAAAGTTACTGGGCCTTTATACACACATGAATTAGAAACTTCAATAAAAAAGGTAGTCAAATTGTTACAAAATGGAGAATACCATACAGAACTTACTCTCTTGAAATGTAACAAGCCTCATCCCAAATCTAGCAATCTTCAGTTTTTGAATGTATTCCTTGATTCTGAGGGAATTCTTCGTGTCGGAGGACGTCTTCGTCTGCAACAAACTCTTAAATTTGATCAAAAGCATCCTATGCTCATACCAAAAGAGCATCATTTTACAAGTTTAGTCATTAGACATTTTCATAGAGTCAATTTCCATGCTGGACAGGAACTAGTTTTATCCCTCATTCATCAACAATTTTGGATCCCGCATGGTAAATCAGCTGTCAAGAAAAAACTGCGCAACTGCATAGACTGTTTTAAACTTGTGGAAAAACCTGTCTCTCAAATGATGGATGATCTACCAATAGAACGAATCAACCCTTGTCGTGCTTTTGAAAAAGTAAGAATTGACTTTGCTGGACCTATCACGACAAAGTGCCAACATATTCGCAAGGAGAACAACTTCAAGTCTTACATCTGCTTCTTCATATGCATGTGTACTAAAGCGGTGCACCTTGAACTCGTATCTTCGCTATCAGCAGCAGCATTTCTGTCAGCACTGCGTCGATTTGTTTGCCGTAGCTATCCATCAGACATTTATTCTGACAACGGTACCAATTTCGTTGGTGCTTCAGCTTACTTGAAGGACTTGTTTCAATTACTTCACAACTCTAATGTCCAGGACTATTCGTCAAGCAAGAACATTCAGTGGCCCTTCATCCCTCCACATGCACCGAATTTCGGAGGTGTGTGGGAGGCTTCAGTCAAACTCACGAAGCAACATTTGCTCAAAACGTTAAAGGCGGCTGTGCTGAACTTTGAAGAGTTAGATACAATATTGTGCCAAATCGAAGCGTGCATAAATTCACTGCCTCTTTATCCTCTATCATCAGACCCTAAGGATCTCCAGGTGTTAACACCCGGACACTTTCTTATCGGGTGTCCCTTGCTCGAACTCCCTGATCACAGTCTGACTAACCAATCTTCGAGTATTCATTCTAGGTGGTCTCTTCTGATGAAGTTGAAAAGGATGTTCTGGTCTCGCTGGCAGCTCTCCTACCTCAACACCCTGCAGTCCCGAACCAAATGGATGCAGGGCCAGAAAGACCTAACGGTAGGATCCCTCGGCCTCATAAAAAATCCAACCTCTTTCAGCACCAGGTGGACTCCCGGATGGATTGTGACCACACATCCTGGAGCTGATGGAATATGTCGTGTCGTCACTATCCAGACCTCAAGTGGAGTCATGACAAGACCAGTCTCTCAAGTTGCAGTCTTACCCCTACCACCGTCGACTACATCTTCTCGCCCCCCCGGAGGATGTTAAGAACAGTTGACTCCTTTCGCCGTCCGGAGATGGCGCCACGAACTGGAATTTTTTTATTCTAGAAGGATTTGTTATTGGCGGGGAAAATGCCATTCGATTCGTATATGTAAGTGATGGAAGCATCGTTTTTTTTTTGTGATTGTGTTGTGCAACATTTTCCTACATGTAATGGTGTGCTTGTGTGTTTTGTTGCAAAATATAGACTGGAAAAGTTCTTTGCGTGTTTCTCAATGATTTATCGTAACTTCTCATTTTTTACTCAAGCTTCTATAAAAAATGTACTTAGGTGTCCAGCATGGAAGCAGCAGTCGCGGTAAGTCGAAATACATTGGCATCCAATTAACATGATTGAATCTAATTCTATATTCATTATTCTAATTCTAAATTGATTCTTATTCTAATATTCATAACACTGTCACTACATAGAAAATGATAATAGACATAAAATTTAAAAAAAAAGAATTAAATACTGAAATGAAAATAATTCACATATATTACAGAAAGCATTTTTAATTTAAGCATTTTAATTGAGTGAAAAGGCTTTACTTACATTTTACTTACTCGGGATTTAAAGTTAACACTTTTAAAATAAATAAAAAAAGATGCAAATTTATTCTTTTAGAAATATTGTTACCTTACAGTTACAGCTCCACGAGATCATTTCTTTCTAAAAGTCAATTCTATTCAATTTTTTAATAGTACTAAGTAATTAGGAAGACAGTAAAGTAAGGAATTTTTATTCAAGAACTAATCAGCTCTGAAGGTTCTATTTTATAAATTTAAATGTGTTGCTTTCTTTTAATTATTTAGTTTACTTAATACAGTAAAGTACCAAGAACTCAGCCCACGATAACCTGACAGTCCGGATAGCTCGATCACATTCCTGCAGTTCGTGCCCCCCGTCTCCCCCGTGCAGGTCTGGTCCAAATGTTCGGTGCAGAAATTATTGCTGTTGTTTCATTTAATGATAAAATAGTTGAAAATGATGAAGAGTCGTTAACGTTGAAGATATCGTACAAACTTCTAAAATACAGTCAGGAACATTGAAAATAGCGACCCAAGAAGGAAGCTAAGTGCAATCGCGAAACTTTGCAAATAAGTACAGCGTAATATGATATGCAAATGATCCAAGTTTTGTGCCAATACGCATGCTCATACACGCCGAGGTGGCGCTACAATCAGGAAGAAGGTGCTATATAAGCCAGCGCAAATTCGAAGATTCATAAACGTGACAATTACCCGCCGATTGTAGGGAGACTTTGGTAAGCGAAACATGCCTGGTAAACGTGCTAGAAGACATTTCTCACAGTTAAGCGAGTTTGAGAGAGGCCTGAGATCATCGGGATGAAAACTGCAGGCTGCTCGACGCACCGTGTTGCTAGCCAGGTGGATCGTTCGGAGTGTGCCATTAGAAATTGTTGGGAGCAGTGGACACGAGAAGGTACCCACGCGTGGAAAACCGGGTCTGGAGTGACCAGGAAGAACACGAGGAGAGAGGATCGAAGGATCGTGCTGCAAGCATTTGGGGACCCCACAGTGACTCGTTCAACGATACGAGTAGACGTAAGCGTAGCAATTGTTCCACAAACAATTTCCAGACACCTTGCAGAAGCAAATCTTAAATCCAAGCGCCCTTTCCGTGCACTCCCTTGAACATCGGCAACTACGTCTACAGTGGTGCCAAGCCAGATCAATGTGGAATGTCACAGATTGGCAAAAGGTTGTGTTTAGTGATTAATCCCGATTTGTTTTGGGGACAGATGATAACCGTATACGGCTGTGGAGGCGCCCTGGTGAGCGGTACAATTCTCCCCACATTGTTCTACGTCACATTGCCCGCACAGCTGGTGTAATAGTCTGGGGGGCCATAGCTTGTGATAGCCGGTCCACTTTAATTATGATGCGTGGAACCTTAACGGATCAATGTTACGTTGATGACATTCTTTGACCCCATGTAGGACCTTTCCTAAATGGTCTCCCAGATGCAATTTTCCAGCAAGATAATGCTCGTCCGCATTGCTCGTCCGCATACAGCAAGAGTTGCTCAAGACTTCCTTCGTCATTTTCAGACTCATCCATGGCCAGCCCGCTCCCCCGATTTGTCCCCTGTAGTGCACGCGTGGGATCAGCTAAAATGGCAGATGCCATCGTGTCACTCTGTACATGATTTAAAGTTGGCTGTTCAAGATTTGTGGGCCCATCTGCCTCAGGACAACATAAGGTGTCTAATCAACTCAATGCCGGACCGTGTGACGGCATGTATTGCAGCTGGAGGTGGTCCAACGCGCTATTGAAGTTGCCCAGTAATTATGTTGTTGCACACCCTGTATTCGTTTAATTGTCTTGTTTTTGAGATCAAGTGAATCTCTCATCTGTGTCATTATGTGTATTAAATTTCATTTCAATCTGATGTTTTCTTCTTGGGTCGCTATTTTCAATGTTTCCGAGTGTATCACATAGTGAGGGACAAAAGGTTGTAGAAACCATCCATGAAGCCGCAACGCAGAGTACAACACGGAAGACAACAGGACACTTCACATTTCTTTAAAAAACAAAAAAAAAAGTAATATAAAAAAAAATCTAAGTCAATTCCTACGTAGATCAACAAAGAAATATTTTGTTTTAGCTACTTTTTACTGAATAGTTACAATTAATATAAATATGTATATACATATGACGGAATCACAACATTAAGTGGTAATTAATTTTTATTAATTAGCATTAAAGTATCGTATTGTCATCCAAAACAATCGTGTATATAAATTTCACTTTAACTGAATACTTCAACACGTGGGAATAAAGCCTTTTCAAGTTTTGACACAAGTCGCCAAAAATGATGCCAACGTGGTTGTATTTGTAATTCTTGAAATAATTAGTTTTTATCAATTAATTTTTATTAATTATTATAATATTATTTTACTGTCATCCAAAATAATCTTGTATATAAAATTTCAGCTCAACTGAGCGCTTTAAAATGTATTTTATTAACGATTGAAAATTCCACCAAGATAAGTAAATAAATATATAGAGATTGTGAGCTAATAGTGTAGGAATTCAAATACGGCCAGTATTTGTACATCTGGCTACTTAATTTTCATTATATAGACAGTTTTTGCTTTCATAAATTCTTTTTCTGAGGTGTAACTGATCTAGCAAATTATTGTGTACAGTGGCGCACACAAGGGGTCCGGACCCCCCAAAGCCCTTGATTTTTTTCCGATTGATTATAATTCTAAGTATATAGTACGTAAAATTTAATTAATTACTTGCTATTAATGATTAATTTTATTAATTAATGCTAATTATTTATTCAAAAACTAGTTTTTTACTGTGTTTTGTTCCCGAAAATCGACAAAATCAAAAGGAGCATGATACCAGAATTGTGAACTTTCGACCCCGACTCCCCCTTGAAAAATTCCTGTTTGCGCCACTGAATGTGTACTATCTATCTATTGATTTTAATATAATAAATGCTCTATGCCTCCATAAACTACGTACTTTTCCTTTGTTTGTTTAAGAGTATTTGGGCAGTTTATTATGTGTTATATTCTCAAGTAAACAAAACATACAACTGCGGCACAATATTTTCTGAGGGAAAACCCTCATACTTTTTTCTTTTTTTAATCCCCTTCTCGATAACCCGGCATTTTCACAAATTCGGCCGCCCTTCGGTCCCCATTAGGTCGAGTTTTGGAACTCTACTTTATTTCGAGTGTAAAGAAATAAAAAAAATATAGCTCTTGTGGAGAAGAGCATGAAGCTAACGATAAAGGTTGCAAAAGATATCAAGAGGAAGTTGAAATCTTAAAAATTAAAGTACAGCAACAAATCTCGAGAAACGAAGCAGTTGAGAAATTCTAAAGGGCAATAAAAAAACATCATACTCGGCCAAAACTTATAATGATCAAACAGAGAAGAAAGAAAATTTTGAAAAAAAGTTTACGAAATTAGAATTGAAATTTGAAGAAAACTAACATATTTGAAAAGAAATTAGAACAAATAGTACAACGCTTCACGACAGAACTGAATACCGTGGTAGCACAAATAAATTTGAGCTTTTCTTCCCTACTGAATACCATGGAATCCACCTTAAAAAAAGTTGCATCCAATATAACAATTCCAAAAGATGATGATTATCTAATAAATAGAAAACTGAATGAAAAAACAAAAAGAATCAAGAAAATACCAGAACAGAGAGGAAATACATTAGAAAATGTATAGTAGAACAAAATAAAAAAAAACTTAAATAAATAAACAAATTTTCTTATATTCTCGCTAAAAACTCAATATTAAACTACTTTCTTTTTTGGACATTTAAACTAATTCGTAGTATCGCACCTTTTTTTCGTTTTAAATCATGAATATAATCCAATGGAATGCACGTGGAATTAAAAACAAGAGGTCAGATATTCTTTTCGCACCAATTTTTCAAAAAGCAAGCATTTTAATAATTCAAGAAACTTGGTTACTTCCAAATGATATTTTCACAATTCCCAATAAGAATATATTCCGAATTAATAGAGAAATTAGAAGAGGAGGAGGGTTAATGATAGTTTTAAACAAAGATATTAGCGCAATAAAAATATTCTCAGAAATTAGTGAACACTTAGAAATTTTAATAGTCGGAGTTCAGATAGATACAGTCCCCCTATCACAATTTTTAATACATACACCCCACCCAGTAACTTTAAAAACATTAGTTTATCAAAAATAGCATCATATGTTGATAATCACAGTTTGATATTGGGAGATTTCAATGCATCTCATGAGATATGGAGATCAAAAAATTCCAATGCTTCTGGAAAAAATTTTTTTGACTGGATTATTGAAAATGTGTGTGTGTGTGTGAATTAATTTTATTAAACGATAAAAGTCCAACTTATCTCCATTCATCTGGAATTTTTGTATGTATAGATATTTCTTTAGCATCTATAGATTTAAATTAGGATTTATCCTTGTCCACAAATACCGATAATTTTGGAAGTGACCACTTCCCTATAATTATTAATTACAAAAGAACAAACAGCTCAGCAACAAATAACTTTAAACAAAAAACAAATTTGAACAAATTTATCAATATTATTCAACAAAATTTAAATTTAAATGAAAACATAAATATAGATATTATAGAAGAAATTAAAAATGCTCAAATCTTATCTTAAGAATCAGAAAAAAACAAATCAGTTCAAGAGATCCATGGTGGACAGCAGCATACAGGCATTTAAGAGCAAAAAAAAAAAAACTCCTTAATAAAGCAAAAAAAAAAAAACTTTAAAGAAGAAGACTGGATAAAATATAAAGAAGTAAGCGCAAAACTTACGCGGACAATCAAGGCCTGTAAAGAAAACTTTTGGCACAAGAAACGTTGAAAAATCTCTTCTCCTAAAGTTCTTTTTAAAATAATCCGGATAATCAAAAATAGAACAACTCCTAACTATTCTTCATTTAATATTATTGAGAATAACGGAACCATGCTAACAAACGAACAATCTCAAGCACACAGACTGTTTTTTACAATATTATGCAAAACAAAAAACAACGATAGTATTCCAAATATCTCTATTCCGTACAATAGTCAAGATATTAATAAACTTTTCTCTTTGAAAGAATTAGAAGTAGCAATATCTCATCAAAAGAACAGCAGTCCAGGGCATAATAAAATTTCTCTACAAACAATCAACTATCTCCCCATCAAAGCAATAAATCTTCTCCTGAAATCTTTTAATATGACAGTTGGTCTTCAAGTCAAATTCCAAAAGATTGGACTCACGGAATTATTCTACTTTTCATAAAAGCTCACGAAAATCCCAAGGAAGTTTCATCATACCGTCCTATATCTCTTACCACAGTAATTGTCAAATTATTAGAAAGAATGATTCTGCATAGAATGTTAGATTTCAGTTTTCAAAATAAAATTTTTCATATTAATCATCATGGTTTTTACCCTCACAGAAGCAGCATTAATACGTTGCTTCAATTACAACATGACATTATACTGGCTAGAGAACGCAAGGAATATTTTATTTTGGTAGCGTTGGATATTAAAGCAGCATATGACTCAGTGTGGCCAAATGGCCTTATTTCTAAATTAAACAAAGTTGGATACTCTGGTAGATTGCTTCGATGGATACAAAACTTCTTACATCAGAGAACAATTCAAATTAAATGGAGGAACGATTTTTCAAAAATCATTAAAAATAATTATGGTGTACCCCCGGGATATATCTTAACCCATCTCCTTTTTATGATTTAAATGGCAGATATATTTGAAATTCAACACGACAGCCATCTTCTGGTTTATGCAGACGTCATATTCTAATACAATAGCGGTAGAAATTGGAATAGAACAATAGGCGAAATGCAAGAATCTTTGAATAATATTTCAGTCTGGTGTAAAAAATAGAAATTGTCCACCTCTCCAGAAAAAAGCTGTCTAATCAACTTTTTCAGAAAAATAAGCACAATACCTCCATTACTTAAAATATGCGACAAACCTATCCCCGAAGTGAAGAGTCTTAAAAAATCCTGGGTATAATCTTCGACCCCAATATCACCTAGAAAAATCATATTAATTACCTACGTCAGAAAAGATTCAAATACTTAAATGTCATTAAAGCCTCATCTTCTCCGAAAATAGGAACAAGATCTGATCATCTTTTAAATATTATTAATACCACAATCCGTTCTATCTTTGACTACGGAAGTCAAGTTTTTTCCTTTTCTAGAAACAGCAACAGACAGAAACTACACTCATGTCCATAAATTAATGATAATGAAGTTCAGACAAAGAAAGAGACAGAAGCAAAACAAATCTGACTTATTTGTAGAGTCTATTTATTAAACAAAGGGTAAAGAGCAAAAAAAAGATGCTATATGTTTGACATAAGTAATAAAAATTGCGATTTTTACTCCCTGGAGCAAATTTCAAAAAAGAACTATTTACAAAAAAAAAAACAGTATAACATGGTTAGTATGATGGTTAATACGAAGTATGTCTCCCGGACGATGCAATATAGGCCTTACAACGCCTAGGCATGCTGAGTATCAAATTATCAATCTGATCTTGGGGAATATTACACCACTCATCAAGCAGTGCCCTCCGAAGTTCCGGTAGATAGGTGGGAGGGGGTTGATTCGTCGGCCAAGCATATCCCACACATACTCTATTGGATTCAAGTCCAGTGAGTATGCTGGCCAATCCATACGGGTGATATCCTCCGATTGAAGGCATTCGTCTACAATGTTTGCACGGTGAGAACGGGCGTTGTCATCCATAAACAGAAATTCAGCACCCATGGCGCCTCGAAACAAACGTACATGTTGTTCCAGAATGACATCCCGATAGATGTGGCCTGTCATCCTTACACTCTGAACATGCAGGTGAGTTCTGGAACCAAGAATAATTCCTCCCCAAACGCGCGCGAGCCATCATGCACTACTGTAATGGTGTCGTTCAATGGTGTTCTCTTGGTGGTAACGGGTACCTAGCGCGCTCCATATTAAATTCCTGCGAGAATCAGACCGCAAACTAAACCTGGACTCGTCGGAAAACATCACTCAAGACCACTGTTGTGGTGTCCACAATGCATGCTCTCTACTCCAGGTTAATCGCAGGCGACAGTGAGTTGCGGTAAGTGGAACACATCTGACAGGCGTACGAGCATATAGACCAGGGATGGCGAACCAATGGCACGCGTGCCAATGATGGCACGCGACAGAATATTTTGGGCATGCCATCGATCAAAAACGATTTGAATTTTAGCTTAAAATAATTATGTTTACTATGAAGTATTATGAACAAACGCGAGTGATCCGTCGCGACGCCGACAAATCAGGGAGCAGACTCGTTTGTTATGTCTTGCGTAAATACTTCGTATATTATAAATTGCTAATGATGCGAAGTTTATCTACGCATAGTGTGTGTATGTAACTATTTCTAAATATATTCAAGTTGCCTAAAAACATATTCTAACGTCTACATTAATAGTTCAGCTTGTATACATCTAATTTGTTAATGTGATCTAATTCTTGTCTTGTAAGTTTAATTGGTAAAATAACTCTCACTGCTTTATTTTTAAAAATTTTAATGACCTGAGATAAAATCGAAAGAGCAGACACTACAGAAATCTCGTACAAGCACTCAATTTCCTAAAAACAAATAAATCTGCCCATGAGCCCGCAGTCGAGCACAGTCAGTAAAAGGGGGGGTTGGCGGGGGGAGGGTAGGAATCAAGCGAGAGCACATAGAATAGTCAATTTCATCGACACAACTGTATATATAAAGTTTTGTGTTAAATTTACGATTTTTAACTGCTATTTATCATGGCTCTAGTTCAACAACAACAAAAAAAAGTGCAAGATAATAAGTGTAGCAGAGAATTTCAAACTTGGTGGGCTGAGAAATATGGCATGATCAATAAAGGCGACAAAGCGGTGTGTGTTTTATGTTCTGGTACAGTGGTATGCGGAACATATATATATATCGTCTGTAAAATGGCATTTTGAAACAAATCACAAATCTTTTTGTGAAGCGAACCAGAGCAAAAAGAATTGCAAGTGCAATAAAAGACAGAAATAAACAGTCGACGTCTACGTTTAAATATGTAAGCAAAAATTGTCTCACAAGTGCGGCAAGTTACTCGGCTGCAAATGCCATTGTTCGGCATGGTAAACCTTTTCAAGAGGGAGAGTTTTTGAAGGAAGCTTGGTTGGCATGTGCGCCCTCACTTTTTGATGATTTTGATAATAAAGATAAGATAATTCAGCGCATCAAAGATGTTCCTCTATCTAGAAACACAATGAAAGAATTGAAATTGGCACATCTTGAAATTGGCAGAAAATGTTACAGATCAACAAATTGATTGATTGATTTATTATTAACGTCGCACTGTTTTAGCTACACGAGGGCTTTTGGCGACGGACCACGTAATTTTGAACCATGGTCAAGTGACGTGGACGACACCTGAGCTGGCACCCCCCTCTCCTAACTACCACACCACACCAACGGGAGGACGTTTCAGCTCTCGACAGATTTATCGTGCATCGCTGCCCTACACGGCGGGTCTTTAGTGGTACGGGGCTCGAACTCGTGACAAGGCAAGCCACGGTCCGATACCTATACCACTCGGCTACCGCGGCCACTACAGATCAACAAAAAAAAATGACATTAACTCCGCTCCTTTTATATCGCTATGGCTTGACGAAAGTATTGACATTACTAAATCGGCAAGTTTAGCTGTCTTTGCTCGATATTGTGTAGGAAACATCATTAAGGAAGAATTAATTGCGATAACATCATTGTTAACAACTACAAAGGGCACAGATATTTATACGGCAGTAAGAAATTCGCTTGCTGCGAAAGAAATTTATTTGAGAAAAGTTGTTTCAGTAACCACTGATGGTGCTCCAAATATGGTAGGCAAAAAAAAAAAAAATGGTTTCATTTCTTTATTTAAAACAGACGTAGGACATTCGATCCTTGAATGCCACTGCATTTTTCACCAACAAGCCTTATGTGCAAAGAGTGGTTTAACATCTCTTGATAATGTAATAACTTTAGTCACAAAAATAGTCAACCTCATATCGTCGCAGGCTTTAAACAAACTAAAGTTTGATGCTTTGTTGGATGAAGTCAATTTGGTGTATAATGGCTTAATAACGTATAACAATGTTCGCTGGTTGAGCCGTTCAAAGATTTGTTGATTGCTTGGAAGAAATCAGACTGTTTCTACAAAATGAGAGCAAAATTGAACAATACCCACAGTTGATGGATATTATGTGGCTTTTAAAATTGATGTTTTTTACAGACATATGCCAACATTTCAATGAATTGAACATAAAGCTTCAAGGCCCAAATAAAACAGTTATCGTCATGATGGATCTCATGCCCGCTTTTGAAGGTAACTATATGTTTTCAGAAACGATATTATTACAAAAAACTAAAAGTACTTTCCAAACTTGAAAAAAAATATCAAAGATTTAGATGTCCAAGAGAAACGAAATGAAGAAAAAGTTATTGATGACTTTATTTCCATATAATGGATTCTTTAATTAAAGAATTTTCAGCGAGATTTTCTCAGTTCAAGGAATTATCGGAAACGTTCAAATTTATTATGTACCCTGATGTGATTTCGTTTGATAAACTGAACTTGTCTCAATTCGATTGGTTGGAAATTGAAGAACTTGAAATGCAACTGATTGATTTCCAGTATAGTTCAATGTGGATTCAAAAGTTTATTGAAACAAGGAAAAAGTTGGAATTAATTGAGCAGAAAGATTGACAAGCAATATAAGTAAAAATACCAGTAACGAAATTTTGGAAACATGGAATTCGATTCCAGCCGCATTTAACTGTTTGGAGAAGTAGGCGTATGCTGTTTTAACCATATTTTCATCTACCTATGCCTGCGAGTCATTATTTTCAGAGATAAGTAACATCAAAGACTCGCTTAGAAACCGTTTAACAGACGACTCTATATATAATTCAGCATGCCTTCTACTAAAAGTAACATCTTATAATCCTGATATAAGTTATTTGTCATCTAATCTACAACAGCAGAAATCACACTAATGTTATTTTAATTTAAATTACAAGTATAACTAAAACATTTACTACTATACAGTGCAAAATGTATTTTTTCGTATTAAATAAAGAATTTTGATTTGTTCGTATTTAGTTTTATTAGTTCTTCAATAATCACAAGTCAAAATGATTTGATGGCACGCCTATAACTCATTAAACGTTTTTTTAGAAAAAATGGCACGTGGACACAAAAAGGTTCGCCACCCCTGATATAGACAGACCAATGTACCCTAAGTGTCTGTACACGGTCTGCCTTGAAACTGTCGTACCGGTAGCTGAAGAGAGCTGACGAGACAGGTCTGATGCTGAGGTCCGTCTGTTTCTTTTGGCAGTAACTGCCAAATATACCGGTCCTTATTCGGCGTTGTAACTCGGGAGCAACCTGTGCTGTAACATCTACTCACATTACCATCATCTTGGAATCATTGCGAAAGCCTGGAGATGACACTCTGGACGATTCCAAGTTCCTCGAAAACTTCCAGCTGGTTATGTCCACATTTCAGTCGTCCAATAATTCTACCGCGTAAAAAATCATCCAAGTGCTTCCTTTGTGTCATAACTATGCGACTGACAGTTTATCAGTTCTAAAATGTATCCAAAATGTTAATAGAAAATCCGATACGTAATATTAAATTTAAGTTCAACTTTACATGAGTGTCTCCAAATAGTTCAATCAATTACATTCATTTGGGTACCAGCTCACAAGGGAATAGAAATTATAATGAAGAAGTTGATATAAATTAGCTAAAGCCTTTCCAGAGCCGTGGAATATTATTCCTTGGATTACTTGGGAAGATCTACGTACACATTTCACAAAACAACACAAAAATAAAAGCGAAGAAATATGGAAAAAGAGAAAAGACATAAAAATTAGATTTATATTTCTCATCTTGAAAAATGGAATAGACAGGCTGTTAGAACCCCCTGGGTTCCACCCTGGACACCAAGATTAATTTGAGGCAAAGAATCACTAAGAGCCATTTGTATAGTAATAACTTGCATTTATTATATCGATTCAAATATCAGAAACTCTAATAACACATAATATTTCTATGTTACGTCAAAAACAAAAGGGATTTACCTTTAATATTAAATTAAATTACGGATTATGAAATTAATCAATAATTTCGCACAAGATCAAATAAAGTCTACCGAAATAGGAGGTCCGAGAAATACACGTAACTCGAATTATTAGCTTTCATTAACTTAAACTAATTTCATTAAACTAACGATTGTTTTAAGGTATCCGACTACGTTCGGAACCGTGATTTTAAAAAAGTGCATAAATGAATAATTTTCATTACATTTAGTGTCACTCATATTAGAATACATGCATAAAATTGTTTTAAGGACATTTTGACAAAAAAAAGTTATTTAAATATAATGTTTTCGCTAAGAATTAACTTAGGATAATCTTTTTTTCCAAATGTTCTCCTTTTGTAAAAAATGGTTCTATTATAATAATATTTTGCCTGTATATAGCTCAGACCTCTCTACAGATGCTCAACTAGAATTTTGAAAAATTCACATTATTTTCAGAGTTACCACCAATTGAAATAATTATTGACGTTTTTTTTCTTAAAATTGCTCCCCTCTGTTGTCGTAAAATATAAATAAACCCACTTCTAAGTTATATATTTCAAAAATTCTAGTTGAGCCTCTGTAGAGAGGTCTGAGCTATATACAGGTAAAATATTATTATAATAGAAGAATTTTTCACAAAAGGAGAGCATTTGGAAAAAAGATTATTCTAAGTTAATTTTTTGCCAAAATATTATATTTAAATAAATTGTTTTTGTCAAAATGTCCTTAAAACAGTTTTATGCATATATTCTAATCAAAGTGACACTAAATATCATGAAAATTATCCATTTATGCGATTTGCAAAATCACGGTTCCGAACATAGTCGGATACCTTAAGCGATAATGAACTATATTATATCCTGCCAATACTTAGGTATCTTCACAAGATGTCTCCGTAGATTACTGTTTGCGCAAGCGCAACAGCGCTGCCTGGACTGCGCATGCCCAGTAATTCTGATGTAACTGTAAAAAGAGTTGTGAGCAAAAAATAAAAACCAGTCCACTAAAAACTGTGTTCGAATTGAGTGCTGAGTATTCGACGGAGTGAGCCATAACATTGGTCCGGTAGAATCCGGAGAAAAACCGCGTGTAGTGATGAGTTAAAATTGTGCCGGAAATTGTGTCTGAAAACTGAGGGAAGAAACTGAGTTTCCGAAGTATTTTCTGTGTCTTGAGAGTCCAGCGCAATTCATCAGTCGAAGTAAGAGCGATTTCCTTGCTTCTTATTTGATATCAAATTAATGTTATGTGTTAAAATGTCGACAATTAAAAGTCTTAAAAAGGACGAGCTTTTGCTGGTCGCCGAGGAGCTGGGATTAGACATACCCCAGAATCCAAAAATTATAGTATTAAAAAATTTAATTCAGAGTAGTGAAATCTTTGAAACTGATAAGGAGTTTCTGCAAAGTGTAATTGATGGCGTTTTGGCGGAAAAGGCCGCTAAAATTGAACAAGAAAAATTTAAATTAGAGTTTGAAAGGACCGCTAAAATTGAACAAGAAAATTTTAAATTAGAGTCAGAAAAGGCCAAGATTGAATTTGAAAAAATTAAATTAGAACCGTTAAAGAAAGAGCTTGAGTTAACTAATGCTAAATGTAAATTGTCCCCTGCGCAAGAGAAAAGTGAGCATTTCGAATCTGTCCCATCTGATATTGAAAACTTAATTAAAAGTATCAAAACTCTAACAATACCTGTACCTTCTAATACAGAAGCCTATAATTTATTTTTTCAATCGCTAGAAAAAGCTTTTAAAACAAAAAATGTGGAGGATAAATTTAAAGCAGAGATTTTATTGAATATGTTGGGAGAAAAGGTGGGAAATTTAATGATTTATGTTAAACAAGAGGAACTGGGTGATTATGAAAAAATCAAGCAGTTAGTGCTAAAACAATTTCAACCAACACCTCGAGTATTGCTTAGTCAGTTTCGAAGGTCCCAAAAACTACCAAATGAGAACTATGTTCAGTTTGCTTCTAGAATTGAAGCAATGTTTGATTATTATTGTAAATTAAGAAACGTTAATGAGTTTAATGAATTATGCCAGTTAATTGTTGCCGATCAGATAATTAATTCTCTTGATCAAGAACTGACCAGTTATATTAATTTAAAAATGTGCGAAAATTGGTACACACCAGATAAGCTGTGTCGTGAATTAGATTTGTTTATGTCATCTAAAGTTTCAAGTAGAAATGAAATAAATACGGGTTTCCGACAAAATAAATTCTTTAAAAGTGGCGTCGACAGAAAGGGGTTAAAAGGTGTAACTAGTGTTTTTTTGTCCGATGTCAATGAAACAAAATGTTCATATTGCTGTGAAAATCACGCTATTCCTTTTTGTACAAAATTTAAACAACTTTCCGTTCATGATAGAGTAGAGATAGTTAAAAAACAGCGACTATGCTTTCTGTGTTTAAGAGTAGGTTGTATGGCGTCGAAGTGCAAAGAGAAAACTTGTAAATTATGCGCTAAGAGGCACCATGTCTCGTTACATTTCCCCAAACAAAATACGGATTTTCAAACAAGCCATAGCAATTCGAATGCTTTCCATCCATCAACCGAATCAAGGTTAAATGCGGAAGCGCGAGAATTTAACCCTGCTTTTCCCTCTAGAGAGGTTTTGGAGAAAGATAGTAATGCGGTGTTTGCAATTAATCAAAGAAAGGGAACCACTAGTGTGTTTTTGAGTTCCGTGAAGTGTTTTGTAAAAGATTCATACGACGAGAAATGGAAAATAAGAGGTCTGCTTGACGTCGGTTCTATGACAAATCTAATTACGAAAGAATTCGTAGAAAAATTAGGATTACGAAAAGAAAAAGTAAATATTTTGGTCACGTGTTTAAATGACTCCTCTGTATGTGTTAAAAATTGCGTAACTACGGAAATCTCGAATTCCGATGGTAGTTATAAAAAGAGAATTAAAATGTTAGTTGTAGATAAAATTACTGATTTAACTCCAGTTAAAAATCTAAATGTGAAAGGATTAATTCCTGAAAATATAAATTTAGCAGATGATTCCTTTTATGTGCCAGGTCCCATTGATTGTTTATTGGGTGCAGAAATTTTTTATGAATTATTGCGTAGTGGGCAAATTCGTTCTGAAAATTCTAATCTTATTTTCCAAAATACTGTGTTTGGGTTCGTGGCTTCAGGGAGCAATAGTTTTGCAGATACTGAAGCACGGGTTCATTGTGGATTAATTAAAGGAGATTTAAATCAGACTTTAAAAATGTTTTGGGAATTGGAAAACGTTGAGGTAGAGAGAACTAAAAATGAAGAAGCAATTTTTTGTGAGGATCACTTCCTAAAAACGCATTCTAGAGATGAGGAGGGTCGGTACGTGGTTAAAATGCCCTTTAAAAACGAACCAAATTGTTTGGGTGAGTCGAGGGACATCGCTCTAAAACGATTGAATGCGCTGTGGACTCGCTTAATCAGAGATCCTCAATATCTTAAGTTGTATAGAGACTTTATACATGAGTATGACCAACTTGGTCACATGAAAGAGGTTGTCGCATAGCATGACAACTCTGAGGTTGCCTATTATATACCACACCATGGCGTCCTTAGACCAGAAAAGAGCACAACGAAGCTGAGGGTAGTTTTTAATGCTACCAATCCTACAAGTAATGGGTTATCGTTGAATTCCATACAATACAATGGAGGACTGGTTCAAAAGGACCTGTTTACAATTATGATTAAATTTAGAGAGAGCATCCTTATGCCTTTACGGCAGATGTGAAGATGATGTACCGAATGATACTCATCCATGAGAGCCAAAAGCCGTTGCTTAGAATTTTGTGGAAAGAAAGTCCAGAGGATCCGGTGAAAACTTTGAGATGAAAACAGTCACATATGGCACGGTGAGTGCACCCTTTTTAGCAACGAGAACTTTACTGCAGTTATCGAGAGATGAAGAGAAGAACTTTCCTTTGGCTGCACCTGTTCTTTGAGAAAACTTTTATATGGACGACGTTCTTTGCGGCGCTGCATCTTTAATGGAAGCCAAGGCCTTGAAGAACCAACTTTCCGGCATTTTGAAAAAGGGAGGAATGGAATTGCACAAGTGGGATAGTAGTCATCCGGAACTGGCTTCAAACATCCTCGGAGACTATGAGTTCGAGAATCCAATTGAAACCAAGACATTAGGAGTGTCCTGGAAATCACAAGAAGATTGTTTTATTTTCAAAATTGCATTGGAGTTAAAAGACTCTTACACCAAGAGATGTGTCCTTTCGACAATAGCTAGACTCTTTGATCCATTAGGACTATTAGGTCCAGTAGTCGCAAGAGCCAAGATCTTCATGCAGAGTCTTTGGAGTCTTAAAATCGACTGGATCGACGAGTTGCCTTCTGAGAGAGCCAAAGAGTGGCATCGTTTCCTAGAGGACTTCAACAGTGTAAGAAGTATCTGCATTGGTAGATGTATTGTACATCCTCAAGCGACAAGGGTAGAACTTCACGGTTTTGCTGATGCTTCAGAGAAATGTTACGGAGCAGTGATATATAGCCGTTCTCAATCGCCAGATGGTGCAACAACAGTGAAGCTTGTAACAAGTAAAAGCAGAGTAGCACCTGTGAAGAGTGTCACAATGCCACGACTCGAGCTGTGTGTGCCGCCGTTCTTCTTGCAAAACTGATGAAAAGAGTTGAGACTGCCTTACAAATGAAAACACCCCCCGTGTACCTGTGGAATGACTCGACTATTGTCTTAGCGTGAATCCAGAAAGAGCCTATAACTTGCTTAAAACCTTCGTGGCAAATAGAGTTGCCACAATCCAACACCTGACTAACGCAGAGCAGTGGCATCATGTTTCTTCGGAACAGAACCCAGCTGACCTCGTTTCAAGAGGTCTCGACCCGTCCAGTCTTCTCAACAACTCTTTGTGGTGGAATGGACCTAAGTTTTTAACGACGAAAGATTTTCCGGAAAGGAATACCCTTTCATCAGTGACTGATAATGATGAATTTAACTGTGAATTTAAAAGTAACGCAAAGCACTGTGTGTTAATTTAAATCTAACAAACTCAACATTTATGACTGACCTGTTAAATATAAGTAATAAGTACACTAAAATAATTAGAATGTTAAGTTTTATTTTTAGGTTCATAGCAAATTGCCGAGGAGAAAAAAGGAGAGGACCTTTAGATGTCCAGGAAATCAACCAAGCGGAGATCACCTTAATCAGGATTGTGCAACTACAGGAGTTCAAAAGGGATATAAAGAATTTGAAAGAAAATTATAGAGTGTCTGCAGAAAGTCTTATAAAAAGCTTAAATCCCTTTTTAGATAAAGATGGCGTGTTGAGAGTTGGTGGTAGACTTTGTAATAGTGATTTGAACTTTGAATGCAAATTTCCTGTAATATTACCTTGTAACCATAAATTAACGAATTTAATTGTAGAATATTTTCACTTAAAATACTTCCATCTAGGACCACAGGCCTTACTACACTGGTGTGCAAAAATTAAGGACGAGACGGTTTTTTCAATATAACTTTGTACAAAAGCTTTCCAAATCAACACATTTAATACCGTAAGATCCCCAATACGTAAGGAAATGTGTAATGTAAGCAACACTTACTAAAAGAGAAATCAGAGGGATGAAAAGAAGCTTGATTGAAAAAGTAGCATGGAGTGCAATGCGACTGAAGGCCGAAACATCCCTGTGATGGGTGTCCAGCAAGAAACATCCGGTCTTTAGTAGGGGATATGATCTCCCCTGACTGCTAGGCAGGTTTCACAGCGTCTGCCCATGCTAAAATTGAGGGTGTCAATGAGTTGTTGAGGCATTGCTGCCCATTCGTCTTGCAGCGCCAATCGAAGCTCCCGAATCGTTACTGGTGGTAAGGTACGAGCTGCCAAGCGTCTGCCTAGAAAATCCCATACATGCTCGATGGGATTGAGATCCGGACATCGTGCCGGCCAATCCATACGTTCAATATCCTCACTCTCTAAGAGCTGTTCGGCAGCTACTGTGCGATGACATGGTTCATTGTCGTCCATGAAAAGGAACTGCAGACCCATAGCGCCTCTAAAAAGACGCACATATGGAAGAAGAATCTCGTTACAATAACGGGTCCCGTTGACTGAACCTGCGTCGAAGATGTGGAGGTCTTTATGACTACCAAGCATGATGCCTCCCCAAACGAGAACACCGCGACCCCCATACATGTCCCTTTCAATGATGTTCGAGGGATGATTGCGGCTTCCCCGCTCTCTCCAGATGAGTATGCGATGAGAATCGCTACTCAGACTGAATCTACTCCCATCTGTAAAGAGTACTTGTTCCCATTCATTGTCTCTCCAATTCCGGTGTTCCCGGCACCACAGAGAACGCCTTCTCCGATGGGCAGGCGTTAAAGGTACACACCGTACAGGGCGTCGTGCAAACAGACCACCACCGTGCAGTCTTCTGGCCACGGTAAAACGCGATATCGGTCGTCCAGTCGCCTATGTCGTGTGTCTAGCGATTTCTCCCGCTGTCTGCCGCCTGTTTCTTTTGGCCTGTAAGACAATGTACCGGTCATCTGCGGGTGTGGTTCCTCGAGGACGACCACTACTGAACCCCCGGATAGCTGTTCCTGTAGTTTGAAATTGTCTCCAAAGTCGCAAACGTTGCTGTGAGCAATTCCGAACTCTGCAGCCACTCTTGTCACACTGCGACCTTCCTCCAATTTCCCAATGATTCGACCTCGGGTAAAAGCATCCAGATGTCGTCTAACAGATTGATTATTCGCCATTTCTCGCTGAGGCAGCAACTCGGTGTGATTTTAACTGCTATACGGCGTGCACAATCTCTTTGCCAGAAATACTGATCTTACACCGACAACATGCTTTATACTACTCAGACACTCCCCCATTACGTCTACCTGCATATCTGCTCATGTGCTACCGTACATCACCTTACTTGATCTCCTGATTGGTCTTTCTGTCCGCTCTGCCTCTTCGTTCAGCTGATATGCTAATTTTTCGACTTCGTCCTTAATTTTTGCACACCAGTGTATATCAAGTAAGACAGAGATTTTGGCCTCTTAGAGGACGTAATGTATGTAGGAAAATAGTACATGATTGTCTTGTTTGTTTTAAAGTGAAACCTATAACTTGTGAACCAATAATGGGAAATTTGCCTAAAGAAAGAGTTAGGGAAAATTTTCCTTTTAATTGCAGTGGGATTGACTTTATTGGACCGTTTTGGATCAAGAGCAACAAACAGCGTAAAAGTAGTTTGTATAAGACATATATTTCAATTTTTGTGTGTTTTGTCACTAAAGCTGTACATTTTGAATTAGTGTCGGATTTAACAACTCAGACATTTATTGCCTCATTAAAGAGATTTATTGCTAGATGAGGAAGACCCTCTCTAATATTTTCTGATAATGGTAAAACATTTATAGGAGCTAATGCAGAACTCAAGAAATTGTACAAGTTAGTGATAAATCCTGATCCTGAATTGGCTGGTTTCTTAGTAGATGAAAATATAAATTGGAAATTTCTCCCTCCCAGAGCACCAAATTTTGGCGGCTTATGGGAAGCTGGCGTAAAGTCGTTCAAATTCCATTTTAAACGTGAGGCAGGCAATTCTAGGTTTACTTATGAAGAGTTTCTAACCATTATGACTCAAATTGAGGGAATTTTGAATTCCCGTCCTCTCATCCCTTTGTCAACGGATATAGATGATTTGTCGGTTTTGACACCGGCACACTTTTTAATTGGAAGACCAATTACTTCCATTAGTGAACCAAACATTATACATATAGAAACAAATAGATTAAACATGTATCAGAGATTAACAAAAATTGTGCAGTCTATATGGAAAAGGTGGAGTAATAATTACTTAAGTAATCTTCAACAGAGATCTAAATGGAAATTTGAAAAGGATAACGCTAGAGAGGGTGATTTAGTCCTTATTAAAGAGGATAACTTAGCAGTCAATAAATGGCTAATGGGCAGATTGATCGAGATATTTCCTGGAAAAGATAATAGAATTAGGGTTGTAACAATCAAGACTCAACATGGTGTAGTAAAAAGACCTATTTCTAAAATTTGTATCTTGCCCATGAGAGAATGAATTTTTTTTCTTTTTGTATTACAAGATTTTACTTATTTTTAAGTTATTGTAATTAATCTTTTAGTATTGTGTGTATTTTAGTGAATTCTTTCTGATTTATAATTATTTTAATAGTGTTACATTTTAATATACTAATATTGTAAAAAGCCATGAAACTTATTGAATGTTGTAACATTGCAATGCCGGGCGGAATGTTTGCGCAAGCGCAACAGCGCTTCCTGGACTGCGCATGCCCAGTAATTCTGATGTAACTGTAAAAAGAGTTGTGAGTAAAAAATAAAAACCAGTCCACTAAAAACTGTGTTCGAATTGAGTGCTGAGTATTCGACGGAGTGAGCCATAACAATTACTAACCGTAACTTTTCAATATATTGCAATCCAATTCTAATATTAAATAATCAATCCTACCTTATTACAGCTTGGAGTAACGCTCAATCTTGTCTTTGTATGCAATGGTATGCAACTGGACGTTTTCCTTCTAATTGAGCACTAATATATGTATCCACGTCACGCTGGCTCATTCAAACTTGAAACATGAACTGTAATAAGCATCAACTGCCACAAACCAACCTCAATTGTCAAACATTCCTTTACATTGCCATCCCGCTTACTCTAAGATCCGATATTTAAAGTCCGTTCATTTGCATCTTCTGTTTTCATTTCCTTTCTTGGATTTGGTTGGACAAGAGTTGCCATTAATTCTGGCCCAAAGAACCCAAAGTACTTGTTAAAGAAAAGACGCGTGAGATGTTACACCCCCTTCTCCTAACTACCACACCACGCCAACTTATAGAAGGAATATTATACAAATACTTAGCAGGAATATTCTTTGAAATCCACTCTTCCAAGATATATGGCAGCACGGGCTCTATGATGAGTATTTTAGCGGGGAAGGCGAATAGTTTTGTAGCAGATATTGCGTTTTCAGCTGACGGCGTTTTCAGCGGATTGCATAGATTATTATTTTTGTACCGAAAAAATAGTTTATGTCAAAATTTAAGTTTATTATGTTTTTGTATGTTAATGAAGACCTTAGAAAATGATTTGACTACTTATTTTAAGTGAACGGTGTATATAATTAATTTTACAGTGGAATATCTTTAATTAATTTATTAGCTCTGACGGATTAAATTTTCCAAAGTGGAGTATTTTGTTTATGTATATCCCTTAATTTTCATCGTAGTAATCCAAAAATAAATATTGTATGAAAAAAACTGCAGTAAATCATAATGCGATTGGATAAAGTATTAAAGTACATTTCTCCCCCACACAGTGGGTCTTACAAAACTCTAATAATGCTCCAACTATGAAAGTAGCTAAGCATTTGCCAACTTGACTCTATCGTTAACATTTCGCTATGTTTTTCATTGAATCGCCATTCTAATTTAAGAAACGGCGTTGCTTGCGAATATTACAATTTTAACAGAAAATAAATACAACAGAAAGTAATATTAATGTATTATACTTTCAGATATAAATTATTTGAACTATTTTAAGCGTTCATTACGCAAAACATTTAACAATGTGTTACTTTTGCTGAGCAGAGAGCAGCTTAGGGAGGTATTTTCAAAAATCGACCATCAAGAGTGTTACAGGGAGTAATAAATAAAAAAAAATCCTTTTTATCAGCTATTAGATTTACAGACTTAAAATTTAACAAAGGTGTTTTTTTTTCTTTCTTTCTTTTTTTTTATTCAGCTGAGATATGGAAAAAGCTTTTTTTGTTTAATTTGCAATTCACGTAAAATTAACTTATTAAAAACTTCTTTATCCTTCAATCTGTGTTGTTTAATTTTTCAGTTCACCCGTGCGAAGAACGGGTATACCAGATAGTCTTCAATAAGACTCACAAATCTAAGCAGCTAAGCATTTAATGCATGTTTGCTTTTTACTCCATGCTTGAAAGACATTTGCAACTCATGAGACTTCTGCCTAGATGTGTGTGTATTAATCAAAATTAACAATACCTACTAAAAAATTGTTTCCCCTTTTTTTCCCTTTTGTTTCTTTTATAAATATCTATTGAAAAAAATTATCTCTATTTATTTAAACATTTGACTGGCTCAAGACAATTACTCGTGTATTAAATTGTTTTGCTATAACAAAGTTTGTTGAGAATCAGTGAAAATATTCGGATTATTTCTAAAGCAGGCAAAGATCAATTTACTAGTAAAAATGGTGTGGGAAAACACTTCTTGAAGTGGTTTCTTACAACGTTTATTAATTTGCATTGTAACGTTTCCTGTCTCACAAGTGTGAATCGGCTTTTTTGTGTGGATATGATCAACACGTTCAAGGAACATCTGCACCCTTAGAATATTGAGGGGTCTTGTCTTGGATATAGCCCCGGCAACTTTTGACACAACGGGGGACCCCCCCACTCCACATACGAACCGGATGTAACTCAATGCTGAAAAGGCCGACCGCTATGATCCGGAAGCCTATAGGGGGCAGAGAATGGAGACGGTTGAAAATTTTCGTACAGACGAGACGTGACCTCCTCCCTCGCAAACAACCGAATTTGGACTCTAAGAACCTAAGCAATATTTTTGATAACTTCAATGTATAAGCACTTAAACCCCCAACAGAAGCGTCAAAAAGCACATTCCATATTTTATGATCTGCTTAAGGGCTAATAAAAAGATGATTGATGTGTGACTCTGATGAAAATCACTCTTTTCCGAAGCGAAAGTAGCTTAGAAATAGATGTTGCAGTTTTAAATCAGCAATTTCTTCCTTTGAAACAACAAAAGGTAATTATGACTTTATTTCTGATTTATTTGTGTTTTCTTGACACTTAGAAAAATATACAAATATTTTTACTGTATTAAGATAAAATGAAAACATATCTTATTGTATTTGCTTTTCTTTCAAAGTGGACTACAAAAACATGTAATATAAAAAAAAAATGTTAAATCAATTCCTTCTTTTATCAACAAAGAAAATTTTTATTTTAGCTACTTTTTATTAAATAGTTAAAATTAAAAAATGTATATACATATGACAGAATCCCAATATTAAGTGGTAATTAGATTTTATTAATTATCATTAAAGTATCGTATTGCCATCCAAAACAATCGCGTATATAAAATTTCTGTTCAACTGAATGCTTTAAAACGTGAGAAAAAAAACCTTTTCAAGTTTTAACACAAGTCGCCAAAAGGGTCACTAAGTCACCAAAAAGGATGCCAACGTTGCTGAATTTGTAATTCTTAAAATAATTAGTTTTAATCAATTAATTTTCATTAATTATAATTAAAAATTACCGTAATGTCATCCAAAATATTCGTGTATATGAAATTTCAGCTCAATTGAGCGCTTTAAAATGTATTTTATTAACGATTGAAAATTCCACCAAGATAAATAAATAAATATATAGAAATTGTGAGCTAATATATAGTGTTGGAATTCAATAATATTTATTTTAATGTGTGAAATCTCTTTTGTGAATGTTCCAAATCTGAATTTCATGAACTAATTTTAATATTTTCGTTATATATATATGCACAGGGCCGGCTCTAGCAGTTTTGCCGCCCCGGACAAAAATGGAAAATGTCGCCCCTTTCTCTAAAGCAAAAAGTTATAAGTAAAAAAGATAAATTGTCCACATAAATACGCACCGATCAAACTTGAGTAATAATTCCAGCGAACAAAAAGGCAGTCTAACAATATACATATAACGAGTAAAATGTAAGAAGAAAAGGAATCGTGTGTGTCTATTTCAGCAGGCCAATTTCTGGGGAAAATAGTCTAATGAAGGTGGGGATCCCAAGTGTTTGTTTTAACTTACAGTAACTACACACAAGTCAAAAACAAGCCATCTCCTGAGGCTCTCTATCTACCAATACATCTTATTATTACCCTTGTCCCCTTTTGGATAGCTGACACTGGACATCTTGAGAGCGAAAAGAATGTCAGTTGTGACCTCACCTCGAGATGGGGAGAAAGTTACGAATGAAAGATGCGTAAGCATATTAAATTTCATGTTTTAACATATGCTCCCACCTCGAGCCCTTCAAGTTTCAACATAAAACAAAACTGCTAACTGTCATTAAACATACAGAGTACAAAATAAGGTGATAAGATACGTTAAATGAAATATCAAATTCACACCCAATAATATTTCAGAAAATATATCAAATTTTTGTTACAAAAAAATATTTTTCAAATTCGATCCAAATGCCGCTCCGGGCAGGGGTCCGGTTTATCCGGGCTCTAGAGCCGCCCCTTTTATGCAGAATTACCGGACTTGGCGTAAGCGCATTTTGTTTTTAAGATCTTGTTTCTGATGATCGTCGTGATAAAATTGAGAAGAAATTATCTTGTTGATTAGTTCACATTTATTTAGTTATGGCAATGCTCCTCGAACTTTCAATAGTTGTAATCCAGTTTTCAATCATAATTTTCATCGCCCCCCCATACAATAATAATGCATTGAACAAAATAATAATGTACTTTAACGTTAAAGATACAATACGACCTTACTTATAAACCATAAAAGTTATCACGATAAGTGTTACATTTTGTTTTCGTTACTTTTCGAGTGGTAGCGTATCGCGTTTCCACACCACAGGTCCGGGTTCTATTCCCGGGTTGGGCAAGGTCGACTCAATCTTTCATCCCTACTGCAGTGGGTCGATAAATGAGTACCAAAAAAGCTTTCTTGAAGACTTAAACACTGAGGTCTTGTTGCAGACTGACCACCTGATCGGGACATATGCTCATGCACCTCAGCGCCCAATGGTAATGTATACTGGGATGGGCACAGTGGATCCTAGCCCTAATGGGCTGTTGCGCCACTGAGTTTGAGTTTTATATGTTACTTTTAAGTAATAAATATTTAAGTAATTTACTTTTATAGTAATAGTATAAGTACGTTTTACGTTACTTTTCCTTTCAAATTTGTAAATTAGAACAATTGCTATAAATATACAATGTGTATTTTATTTTTTTTATTAAGTCAGATTGTATTTTATTTTGCTTCCTTTCAAGAAAATTAATAATTTTTTTAAATAATCTCTTTTTTTTCCTGATATGCTCGCACCCCACAGTTTATGAAACATTGAGTTATGTAGAAAACACTTCCAGCACCAACATAAAACAAACAGGACAACACAAATTAAGACACTAACATGCTCGGTTTACATGACATTAACAAAAGTATTCCTTTTTTTTGTTTGCACTAATAACCTCAAATACCTTTAATAATCTTGGCCCACAACAGGATGCTATTAAAATCATATGATTCCTGATACACGCTTTTCTAATTAATCCGAATATGCGGCCGATCCATGATTGAATCATCCTGATTTAAAAACACTAATCTTTCTGTTTTGGGGTTGATTGATTGATTGATTGAATATTAACGTCGCACTGTTCAGCTACACGAGGGCTTTTTTGGCGACGGACCACGTAATTTTGAACCATGGTCAAGTGACGCTCTGTTTTGGGGGATAAAAGGTTGTAGTTAATGTTAAGCCTTTCGCTTGCCTAGCTCTATAAGGACTACTTTTCAAATTCTCCTGATTTGCTTGATGAGTATATATCTCAACAAATGTCAGTGAAACGCTTCGCATATATTTTTTCACATTTGAATATTAATGAAAATTCCTTACAGCTGAAGAAGAGCCGCGATAATTTTGACAAACTATATAAAATACCAAAATTAAATAAAATATAAAATCTGGATAGATACCAATTTTAATGTATGTTTTAGTAAGTATTCTCTCTCTATATATATTGTACAATTATTCTATTATTAATTTATTACACTTGTACTTCGTATTTAATTGTTAATGAAATAGTTATTAGCATAACTTAATTTTTCGTGAAAAGTTTATTGTAATATGATTCATTATTTCTGTCCTGAAAAGTAAGTTAAATGTCATAAGTGCGCAGTAGCTATTACGTCCAGGAAAAAAACTACTGATCAGATATTTTTTTTGTAACTAAATAATGTCTATATAGATGATGAGATCATTACATTTATCAAATACATTATCACAGAAAAGTGTATTTTAGTTTTATGGCCTTTAAAGGGTTAGGTGGGTAAAATAAGGATAATATATATATATATATATATATATATATATATATATATATATATATATATATATATATATATATATATATATATATGATGAATCCCCAGCCCCACAAGTGTCAGTTGGGGTAAACTTCCTACCAGGACAACTCAACCCACCTCCCGCATTGGAACTTTGACTTCTACTTTTTTCGCCGGACTTAAAGAAGACACGTGTACTAAGGACTCCCTCACTGCTGATCAACGCTGAAAGAGATCTCGTTTTTGTCATGGCTTGGAGAGAGAGAGAGAGAGAGAGAGAGTGCAGACTTCTTTACTGAATATTGAAATAAAATATAATACGACAAACGGCTGCCCGTTGCATTTCACCTGTCAATCCAAGAATTTCTCCAAAACATGATATATATATATATATCACGGGAAGTCTTGGAGGGATCAAAACCATTACGGATTAAAATCCCTCGAGAGAAAATTTAAGTGAATTTTTTTCATATATATATATATTGTCGGCCTAATTATCAGACTGCGTAACTCCACCGGCGTTACTGATTTGATATAGGAGTGCAACGCGCCAAGCGCTTTTTGGAGCGATTCCTTAATCCTTTTGTTTTGTCTACGCCATGCCTCAGTGCGCGCTCCACTTTTAATTTATTCCTCGATCAGTATAATCACTCCTTTTTTTTATTTCATAATAAAAGTAGATTTCGAAGGGAGAGGTGATGGCAAGATTTTAACATAAAATAAATACAAAAGAAAGTAATATTAATGTATTACACTTCCAGATATAAATTATTTACACTATTTTAAGCGTTTATTACACAAAATTTGAACAATGTGTTACTTTTGCTGAGCAGAGATCCCGCGGATAAAAAATCAAAACAAAAAACTAACACTAATATACGTTATCCTCATGGCAACCACATTATGGCACGATAAAACTATCAAAGTAAACCATATTGTAATATTATCGCCTATCTTGGCGAACATAAACAACAATTTGGCGCCTAGCCTTACTGTATCAAATTAGCATCCCAGATGGAGTTACGCAGTCTGATAATTAGACCGACGATATGTGTAAATTCAATGGACTCTTAGAATACTTCTATGTTGATAAATATGAATAAGTACGTGTTTCCTTTGCTTGAATGTGCCTCACGATCTTTAGGTAGTATTGGTACAAACATGAAAGCTCTTAATTTTTAACATTGATTTTTTGACACTGGTTGCTCTTGCAATGAGCCACAAAAATAAAAAGAACAATATCAGTAATATCTCTAAATATTTAAAGGAACGGAAATTGCTACTGCGAGTGGACAAGTTTATTTAAAAACAGTCGAACCTCCATATAACGAACCTCTATATTGCGAATTTCTCTATATAGCGAACTTTTTCCTGGAACCAAGAACATTTCACGATTTTCTTCGTAAAATAACTTTCCAATAGCAATCGAAAGTTTACCACTAACGTATTATACCCCAACACACAACCAAACATTTTTTTAAAATTTTGTAGATTGTCGGGAACAAAAAACAGTAAAAAATAAATAACTGAATAAATAATCAACATTAAATAATAAAAAATTATTAATAATATACTTAAAAAATTTAATTTTACGTACAAAATACACGGTATTATAATCAACCGGGGGAAAAAATCAAGGGCTATAAAGGATTAGTGGTTCCCCCACCCCCTCTTTGTGTGCGCGCACTGGAATTGGGTGAACCTCAAGAGCTTGAAAAAATTAGAAATAGTCCGCACCCTAAAAAGTCTGCCTAACCCTGCTGTATTGTATTATTAAAAAAACAATCAGCTGATGTACAACATTTCTTCGAACATTGTGGACAACCTTAAAATATTAAATATAAGCCTATATCTTAAACAAGAAATAAAGAAAAACATTGCGAAATATTAATAATTTCTCACGTATGGAACAGTATTCCTTTAAGACCCAACACGCACGATCGTGTGGGTTAAATATTCTTATACGTTTTTACTTAGTCGTATGCAAAAAAAATCCCGAATCCAACGATTAAGTGTGTTTGCAGGAAGTGTAAAGTATCATTTTTTATGATCAGACGGTGATTGTAGTCCATATTTTACTTTTAGCTCGCAAATCTAGCTTTGTTTTCAAATACAATGAAACGCACGTCTTCTTTTTATTTGTCGCAAAAAGGTAATTATCAATATATTTCTAATTTCTTAGATACAAATTTTTGTGTTAATCTTTAAATAATTGTAAAATAGAAAAAGAATTATTTTTTCTCTATTAATGTTGGTTGTAGGACTCGGGATTTCGTTACCCTAACAATCGTGCGGGTTGGGCGTTACTTGAGTCACTGCAGCGATAAAGGTAAGTTCTTCCCATGTGAGTTTCTTTTCTGTTTCTATAATGTTGATAAAAGTTTAAACAAAAACGAAATATCTTGTTATACAATTAAAACCGTATTTCCTTGGGGTTGCCATGGACGAGTCCCTTTTTTCTTTCTCTGGTCTTTTTTGAAATTTATTTTCTCTTTCACACAGTTGATGACGGGTACGGCTTTTTCATCTTTTACTCAGATATCTGCATCCATATCTCTCCCAAGAAAAAAAATTTGGGTTTTCCGGTGGGAGTTGGTAAGGCGCGGTTTAAATATATATATTTTTAAATAATGAAATTTCCTGATACATTTTATTATTTTTCTTTGAATACTGTGCTAACTTTTAACCAAAAACTTTTCCAGATGTCTAAAAGGTGGAGAATTCTCACACAAGGAGAAATTTTGCAATTGATAAATAAATCAGATTGAACTTAGATCAGAACTTTCTGATGTCTCGGATGATGACAATACTATGAACAAAACATATGAATCACGTATACTGAAATGATAATCAAGTTCAGATGAAAGCGATGAAGAAAAGCATGGGAATATTTGAAATGGAAAGACAATTTTGGATCATTCTTTACCATCAAAGTCTCTTGAACCCATTCATTTTATTGTTTCAGCTGTTGCAAATTCCTGGTTTCTGAGCAAGCGAGTTTTAGTATCAAATAAAATTCCGCCAAAAATCAAAATGGATAGCTTAAAATTTAAGTTAGAGATAGTTGAAGTGTTAGCATCCTCTCCACCTACCAACAAAAAACATTTTAACTGATGATGAAGATAACAATGTTGTGATTCCACTCGCAAAAAGATCTTAGTGTTATGATACACCTGCTATACATATTATACCTTTTATACTGGTCATTCCCGCATAAAAAGGCTTGACACGTATAGCTATTTTTAATGTGTTAATAACATTTCAAGGTCTCTCAAGTGCAGATTTGAAAACTGCGAAAGCAGTTCGAAAACATGTTGTGAAAAATGCAATGTATATTGCTTATCAAAAACAAAAAGACGTTTTAAAGATTTCCACATTAAATAAATAATGAATCAATAAAATAATTAATTTTACATCAATAATTTCCTTATTAGTAACAATTTTATTTGACTTAAGTCTGTGTTTGTTCATTAAACATAGAGCCAAAAAATGCAAAATTTCACAGAAAACTCCCAACCCGCACGAACGTGCGGGTACCATCCGCGTTCTAGGGGGAGGGGGGAGCAGGAATTTTTTTAAAATTATTTTTCACAGTATCATTGGTGTCAATATAGTATTAATAACCATAAGAATTTAATATTTAAAGATAAAAATAATTCGGATCTTAATTACACTTATGCGAAAAAAACTCCCAGAATTTATGTCAAGCATTATAGTTGTTAAAAATACAGAATTGAGCAAAATTTTTCAAACATAATAGAATATTTTGTAAGGTACAATTACTATGTTGTAATGAATGGTAAAAAGACGGACAATAATGCGCCCTCTCCTGACAGTGTGTATACTTAATCAGTCAACCTGCCAGCTCAATGAAGAATGCAAATGCCAATGGCCGCGCGTGAAAACCTCTCGTTATTGTATAGTATTGACTGTTTTGATGTGTAATTGTAGCTGTGCTCAATTTGAATGTGATATTATTTTGATTTTAGAAAAGGAAGTAAAAGATTAGGAGAACTGTAGTAATTTTTGAGTGCAGGTTACAATGTAACTTTTCAAACATGCAAAGATTTAAAAATGTTTCTACATAAGTATTAATGCATACATTTTCATCTAAGATTTAGAAGTTTGTTATGCATAAGCCTACAAACATTGCCAGACAATTTAACCAAATTATAAAGGAATTACAACGTACTGAAATTTTAAGAAACTGCAATAACAGGAAATTTAAAAAAAATATTCATAATTACATCAAGCTGATTTTTTTTTCTTTTTCGCAACTATATAACAAAAATTTCTATGTAAACACAACTTTAAAGGCCCAAACTTTACTAGTTTATAGAAGAATAATTGAGCACCTTTAAAGCAATATACACTGAAGTACCTCTGAATTAGAGATAGCAAGGACTATGAAAATTGTTTGGCGCTGCGCATTGTTTTATGCACAAGTGAGTTACCACTCACTGTGGTAATTGCATACATAGCGCGTACTGTGGTTGTTCTGAATTACAGGTCGGAATTGCCAGTATGGGTAAAATGCCTGATTTAGACGTCTTCGATCGTGGACAAATTGTAGGTGCGTGACGCATGGGCCATTCAATTTCCAAGATCGTCAAACAGCTAGGATTTTCAAGGTTGACAGTGTCAAGAGTATACCAAGAATACATGGAGGGTGGACGAAAAACTAGCGATAGGGAAAACTGCAAAGGACAATTAGTCTTGACAGTGAGAGACGGCTCATGCGTATTATACGTTACCAGCGAAGCCAAACATTTCCTCAAATTACCACCCAGTTGAATGACGGGGCCAGTCGTTCAGTCAGTAAACGGACTATGTTGTTTACTGACTCGCTTCACCGTATGGGTTTCGGGAGTCGTCGATCAACGAGAGTACCATTGAGCAATGCTCACCATCAGGCTGCATGTCTTGCCTGTGCAAGAGAGCACAGAGACTGGAGTGTAGAGGACTGGAAATGAGTAGCATGGAGTGATGAGTCTCGATTTTGACTATTTAACGCCGGCAGGAGGCTGAGAATATGGCTTCAGGCTCGTGAAGCCATAGATCCTGCATGCCAGGTTGGAATTGTACAAGGCCAGGGTAGCTCAATCATAGTCTGGGGTGTTTTTTCGTGGCATTGTTTGGGATCTTTGGAGCGTGTACCAACCTCCTTCAATGTAATTCAGTACGTAGAATAGCTGTGGGATCACCTCCATCCATTTATGTTGTTCTGTTATCCGCAAGGTAATGAAGTTTTCCAGCAAGAAAACTGTATCTCTCACAAGTCCCGGTTGGTTACTGGCTGGTTGGGTGAGCATTCCTCTGACCTTCATGTCATAAATTGGACACCTAGAAGCCCAGACTCCGTGGAACTTTTCCAGAAACTTGTTGAATCTATGCCTCGTCGTGTGGTAGCCGTTATCAAGGTCAGAGGAGGCCCAACTAGGTAGGTATCTCTAATTCAGTAGCACTTCAGTGTATATTGCGCATAGTTTAAATTTTATCAATTTGTGAAATTAAAAGTAATACGTGTCAAGATAATGATGATGTCGTGTCCATGACGGGACCAGATATCAGATAGTAGCACGGGCCCAGATGAATGTTTTGGCAATGTGTTCAATATAATCCACATATAGGTTTGTTGACTAAAACAAGACCCCTATTTCTTGTAGAGGCAGCAAGAATAGTTGGACAGTCAAAAATATAAGCAGATGTTAGCTATTTCTCTGAATAGTTATCACAATTACAATAAGATCTTCAACTATCCATATCAATCTTCATTTCTCTGTAATTACCTGTTATTAGCCTAGCAATGGTCTTTGTTATAAGGCGAGTGAGTGAGTGAATATTAACGTCGCACTGTTCAGCTACACGAGGCCTTTTGGCGACTGACCTCGTAATCTTGAAGCATGATCAAGTGGTGAGGACGACACCTGAGCTGGCACCCCCTCTCCTAACTACAACATCACACCAACGGGAAGACGTTTGAGCTCTAGACAGATTTAACGTGCATCGTTCCCCTACACGGCGGGTCTTTAGTGGTACTGGGTTCGAACTCCTGACAAGCCAGCTACGATCCGATATCTTGATCACTAGGCCACCGCGACCTTTTGTTATGAGGCGGTCTCCACTAATATTACACAGTTGATACTTTACAGCAGGGGTACTCCACCTTTTTTTCTGCTGAGCCGCATTCATGTGTTAATTATTTCACGCGACCCGCTACATGAGGATAAATGGGGTAGGGGAAGGAATGCTTTTAGACCCAGATAAGATTTGAAACTTAAAATGTGGAAAATTGATGAAAATATTATAATTCCTTTTTTGCTTTTTTTTTTTAATTATTACTTTATATTTTTTTGTATTTTTGTTACTAACACAAAATTAAAAAGAAATTAAGAAAGGAAGAGATTTATTAAGAAATTCGCAATTTCTGCATCAGTAAACGGTTTCATATGATTACCACTAATATAACAACTTCATGCATTAATATAACATGACAGAACACTTTGTTGCTGTTGCAAAGATTATTCAAGAGAAAACCTATTTATCACCTCTTATAAGAGATCTTCGAAGAAAAGTGTCATTGAATGATTCCTGTTTATTGGTATTTTTTAAATACAGAGCTTTAGTGAAAAGGCATACTGATCCATATTTGTATTTCATTACAAAATAGTCAACCTCCCAATCGTCTCGAAACGATATATTTTCTTCGAATATTTTTCTCTTGCAAGATATGAAAGATAGTTAAAAATCAGTTCCACCCATAAAATTGTCGCTACTGTACTGTTATTTGTTATTACTAACCGTAACCATTCCAAATAGAAAAAGAATATCAAGTGGTACCCGTACGACACCGACAGCAAAAAGCAAAATTGATATATTTGATTTCTTGACCAAAAATTTCCCATCAAATTTGTAATGCGATGTTCTTAAATAAGTGAATTGCTCTGAGCAATGAGCCATGACCGGGCCCCTTAAAAGGCTGGGTGGGCCCCATGCGGGCCGCAGGTTGAGTATGCTTTTCAGGGATTGATTTCTCTCTCAATTTGAAATTTGGAACAGCATTAGTGCCTAATGTACGTCAATATACATTAGAATAGAAACCATTTCAAACTTATACAATGTCAAAAACCTACAAAAATGATTCCCAAAAGGGATTCATAAATACAATGGCTTCCAATGATACTTAAAAAATTTGATATGATGAATTCAAAGAAAATCCTTTTCTTTAATACAGCAAACTGCTTTTTTTTAGAAAAAAATCACGAAGCAAGAGTTTTAATTAGAAATCTTCAAAATTAATTACAAAGTCATGAAGCTCACCTTCGCTATAATTTACATTTTCGTTTAAAGTTTAGAAATTTATATATAATGCAGTAATTTCAGTATGACAAATCAATAATATTTATAAATGTTAGTGTTTTACTATAACCATATTTCAGTGAATAAAAGTTTTATAAAAGGCAAAAAAATATTCTCAGCAAGCTGTAAGGTATGAGAGATAAATAAATTGATAACTTAATACCTTTAATGAAATGTTTGTAATTTTTTTAACTTAAGTGAGCATGTGATTAACATATGGTCACCTTGATCCATCATCACTTTCCCCCTCCTCTCCTCTATTTTTATATTTCAGCTATGTGAACGCAAACACATCTGTCCCTTAGTTATCGGTCAGGATAAAAATCTCTGTTCTTGAAATATCAGTGGTCGGCTGAAATTTCTGTCATCAAATGCTGATAAGAAATGTTCCAGGAGTCTCCTTCAGATAATTATATAATGAGCTCATAAATGATGAAAGATCCGAAGAAGTAAATTTATTCTGTCACTTTTTACCTAAATATATAAATATACCGATAAGAGTTGTAAACAAGAATAATTTAACGTATTTGAACTAACTGCGATTGAATTTGAACAATTCTCTTGTTTAATGAAACCAAAAAAAGATTTTTTTTAAAAAAATTGTAACTACTGCCTTTAAAATTCAAGGCCTTATAAGTTTTTAGACGCTCATCATTAAAAGAATAAAAATATAAGTAAAGGATAAATTTTTATATGGAGGAACAATGAGTAACTTTAATGAGCTGAAACAATCATATTATATGTAGATATATATGTATATGCATATAAACAAATATATATACACAAACTAGCGTGCAAAACTTAAGCAACAAATGCATTTTTCAACATACAATCATGAAATTGTTGAAAAAGGATCACAATAGAAAGTGATGTATTTGCAAATAACAGATATATGAAATGAAAAGGGAAGTCACTGTGCAAAGGTGTGGAATTTGCATGCTCGGTCCCCAAGGCAGCTTAGAAAGAAGTAAGAAAGACGCATTTCCAGACACTTCCTGCAAGTGCCACAAAAAAACCTTTACACGTGGTAGAATGATCAGCAAGTCTGAAGAAGGGAGTAATTTAACGAGAGTTGCAGAAGAGTTTGGAATTAACAAAAGTGTAGTTTCAAGAGCTTGGAAAGGTATTCAAATGGTAGTTACAGTTGTAAGAAAGATTGGAGGTGGCCGGCCGAGGAAAACAATGGCAAGTGATGACCGGCATATCGCTCTGCACACGAAAAGAGACCAGAACCAAACATAGGACAACGTGGGTTAGTAGCTGCGTACGGTAACCGAAAGATATAGGTTTCATGGTTTACTATGGCTTACTATGGCTAGATGTCCGCATAAAAGTGGCATATTCACCTGTCATCCTAGACGCTGCGTACCATTTTACCATTTAGATTAGCTCTTTGGTGGCACTGTTTATAGACACACAAAGACTGGATATCTCGCCAATGCCGTCACGTTTTGTTTACTCATAAGAGTTGTTTCAGCCTGAGAAATGATTTTCATCATTAGTTGATATAAAGCGAGGTCTCGGTACCACAGGCGTAGCTACCACGGTATCAACCATATCAATGATACGGAGCCCCCGAGCTACAGACGCCCCAACTGTAAAATTTTGACGCTTTCAAATAAGTTTTATTATTGGAAAAAAGGCCCCCAAGGAATTTTGATACATGGCCCACTCAAGACTAGCTACACCAGTGGTTGGGACTCAGTTTCCTCCCATCAACATCATGGAAAGAGACCATTAGGGTGGTCTTGGTGTACTTGTGTGGTGAGGCATTATCTTGAATGAACGAATGACGCTCCATATTTTCGACAGTGGCTCACTTACTATCGATCATTATTGCATTGAAATTTTCCTCTAACATGTGCATCTCTTCCGAGGTGACATTTGCCCAGACTTTATTTAAGAGGATGACAATGCTCGTCTCCAAAGGACCGCTGCTGTTGAGGAGCTTCTAAAAAGGCAGAATATTCGTAAAATGGATTGAGCAGTGTGCTTCCCTGATTTAAATCCCATCGAACATGCGTAGAAGACTTTGGTAAAACACGTATCAGAAAGATTAAATCCTCCTCAGAACAACAGACAGCTGAAACAGAGAGAAAGTCTCCTTGAAGAGTTATAACTTTTACACAAAAACTGCTGGATAATTTAATATTGAGTATGAACAGACCGTGTCACGCAACCATAGCAGTTAGGGGAGTTCATATCCCTTAATAAGGAACTTTGGTTTGTTGTTCTCCCACGTGGTCAGACAATGTTTTTTTACTAACACCATCCTATGAGTAAAACCTTTGTTTCATAATGTATACGTACAATTCATTTTTGTTTTGGCTACTATACTTTCATCAACCTTTAAGTGGTATTCTCTACAGTTGGAATTTCAAGTCACCTATTTTTTTTTCTTTTCCGGAACTATGACATAATCTCTATAAAGTTGATGTGATTTTATACAGATAACGGGTAATTGGATTAATAGAAATTGGATTATTTCCAAGATAAGTTTGCTTGATATTTAATACAATCCATTAATTTTAATGACAAGCGTAGTATGGTCTAATGGTTATGGAATCAGTTTCTATCTGATATTTATAACAGATGAGATCATTTAAGCTTGTTACGGTTTATTATTCATACAGCTTTCCCTAAATTAAAATCAACATTTTAAATGTCAATTAACTTCGTCAATTTTTGTTTTTATTTCTTAAAATGAGAAACTCAACTTATTTAAATTTACACCAAACTGAGAGATTATAGTGATTTTTGAGATGGCAGAATATCTGGCGATTTTGTGCTGTAAGAAATATCAGGGGCTAAGGTATTGACGATAAAATATCCTTTAAGAGCTTTTAGAAAGATACCCGTGGAAACGAAGGGATCAAACTGCCTTTTGAAGTAGTACAGGATATTTTGAAATCCATCAGAAAAAAGTAATGATCTCTTTCCATTGCTCAAAATTGTACCTTAATTTCTACTCGTCAACACGATACTATACAAAAAATTCTGTTTTGAACTGTAAAGACAGCCCTTGATCAGAGTATAAACACGGTTTTCGAAATATTCAACTTAGACGGCCTATCAATTTTGAAGAAAATTACGAAAGGAAACGTATAAAGTTGCAATAAAAAATGAGTTTTTGTTAGAAACATGAAAAACTTTGAACAATAAAGGAAGATAAAACAGGCTTTTTTTAATAAGAAGCTGTTTTGTAGCAGGAAGCCTGTTTGTATTTTATTCGTACTAGATTCGAATGAAAGGCAGAAATTGCTAAGGGTATAAGTAGAAAATGTGCCGATAAGTAAACAAGTATCATGCAAGTAAACAATCATTCCTTAACCTCCATAAAAGACAGTAGATGGAAACTACCAGAAAAATGCTAAATCTCCACTAATTTTTGTTCATTAATATTGTGATGTATATTTTATCTTTAGTCAAAGAAATGATAATGGCGTAAAGTAAACGGAATGGCGTCTCCAAACTTTTCAGCTAAATAGCCGCATTAACTATCCAACAACAGTTTGGAGCCCCAACTACACATTCGAGGTAAAAATAAAAAAAAATAAAAACATATGTATAGATGTTGTTTTTAATAATTTATTTAATATTGTTTTATTCGGTTATTTAGTGGGAATGGTGAAATTGTTTCTTGGACGCCAAAATGGCAAATATTTCTGGCTTTAAAGTTATTCTTCACGTGCTTCATTCTTGAATATATTTGTCAACACAAGTATGCTATTCCAAAGATTGAAAAGAAACTTGATGCAAAAGTTTTAATATTAGGAAAGTCTTTCTTGAACAAATATTGTTAAAATTCACCAGCTCTTTGAACTTTTCGTCCTCCTCATTTGCTTGCAACTCAATCACCACCAGCTACAGTTCATCTGGGCAATTGACCACATCTGTTTCAAATAGGTTTGCAGCAGTCTCTCACTTCTTCTGCCTTTGAATCCAAGTCAGATAAATGCTTTTGAAATTACAGCTGGAGATCTTTAATGGTTTGACGCGGAAATGATAACACAACTGCTGCTTCAGCAATGAAGACTTTGTAATGCTGAAAGTATATCAGGTTGTTGTATTTGTCTCTAAAACAAGACACGTATAGATCTGAAGGCTTTTATGTGCGTGTATAAATCACAAGCTACATTGTTCCTTCCTTGTAGTTTTAAGTTTAGAAAATGACTGGTTATGTCTGCAGCAAGGGCTATATATATATATATATATAATTTCTATACACACTCTTCATTAGATGGTTGGAGCTTGTCTTTACTTTACATGAAATCACCTGTTTCCTTTGTGGATTCAAATATTCTGTTCAGAACTTTTTATCAACTTAGCCATATTACTGCTGGGTAATATGGTAAATCTTGATATTCTTTGTCTGTATTTTTCAACATGTCTCTAAACTGTTTATGGATGAATCTCCATGTGACATTATTATATTTACTGTCTTTACCACAGGATTCAGTAATATACACATATTTAGCATACAAAACTTGCTGATGAATAATACACAGGGCCAATTCTAGAGTGTCGACCGCCTTCGTGCAAAGACCAAAATGTGCCACCCCTCTAGAGAATTTTTCATATTTTGACTAATACTTAACGTTGTGAAACTATAAACTCATCTACCTGTATTTTTTGGCCAGCTTATAGGTCATAATAGCGAAAAAATACTTTAATTATATAATAAACAAACAAAAATACTACCTTTGAAATAAACATAGACATTTGATAATTAGAAATGTAAAACAACTGTATTTACTCAGAAAATATAATTTAATAATAATAAAACAAAGTACTAAACCATAAATCCCGTGTAACGGGTGAGTGAGTGAATTTTAACGTCGCACTGTTCAGCTGCAGAAGGGATTTTGACGATGGACCACGTAAGTTTAAACCATGGTCAAGTGACGTGGACGACACCTGAGCTGGCACCCCCTCTCCTAACTACCACACCACACCAACGGGAGGACGTTTCATCTCTAGACATATTTAACGTGCATCGCTGCCCAACACGGCCTCGTGTAACGGAAAGTATATGTTAGTCAGTTTTTCTACAAAGAGGTGACGGGTCTATCCACGCGCGTGTTCTCTTAAAGTACTAATCCTCTTGGGAAATATTGGGTCTTTAAAAATTATTATTTTATGTAAAGCTTTCTTCCGAAGAAGTGACCGTGCAAACTAAGACTTGTATATAAAGTTAAAACTTTCAGGTTAGAAAAGAGAGATAAGGTAAATTGCTAACGGGAGCAGTGATTAATTAAACTTGAAGTGAGGAGTAGACATTTAGTTGCTGATAATTTTAACATCTAAGTTGACGGTCTGTCACTTTAGAATTAAGCTAGATTAGGTAACTAGGAGGTAAAAGCCTTTGAATAGAGAGAAGTAAGTATATTCTAATTATTTAAAGTCTTCTCATATCTCACATACCTCGTTAATTGCTCTCCATACTTGATAATTGGGTGCATCTCTTAACTTTGGTTAATTTAATTTGTGTTGTTGTTGGTACTGTGAATAAATTGAGTTATTTTGAATATGGCTAGTCTTCCTTTCGTTTCTTCCATACCTTTAGACACTTCGCGGGCAGACCTGTACAAGGACTACCTAATAATGAACTGTGAAATAACTTTTCTGGCTTTCTGAGAAGACTGAAAGTACTCTTAATTTTCGGGGGGTATAAACGCGCGCGTGTCATGCATGCGGAACCTTTTTTCTTACTCTTAAATTTCTTAGAATACGATACTCCATTATTCTGGAGAATATAAGCAGCATTCCGTATAGCAATTCACAAAATAAATAAAAAAAGGAAACCTATTGTATGGAAAAGAAAAAAAAAATAGTTTTTTTTAAATGTGAGCATATTATTACGATCACTGAAAAAAGAGGATTTTATAGTAATTTATCACTGTCAAAGATCGGTTGAACTAAGTAAACAAACATGTTTCGCTCTCTCTCCGCGGTTAAAATTTAAAACAAACACTACAAGAGTTCACTCACTAGGAAAAGAAAACGCCATCCGGCTTACAAAAATTATTCAAGCGTAAACCTGTAATTTCGCAAATGGTTGAATGCATCGGGATGTTTTCTGCTTAATGTGAATATACGTGCCGACCGTAAGTGTATGGGTGAGTTGATCCAAAGTAAAAAAGGTAATTCTTTCTTTGCCACCTGTGGGTTTTGCGATTGTTTTCATTCTGAGAAACGCGTTGTCTGTCCCGATCCATTGTCTATTTTAACTTTGTCTGTCCCGATCCATTGTCTATTTTAACTTTTGATGTTTAAAATTTTTTTTTGAGAATCTCAAATAAAAATACTCGTGAGAACGTCATGTTTTTGGATTCGCTTTTAGACGAAGGAAACTAATTTTCCCAGCCTGAAGGAATTATTATGCTTCTAGAATCGGCTTTGTTCGATTTATGTATGAATCGATTTTAGCGGGGGAGGAGGACTGATAGATTGGAGTAAGATTGCTTCTAAGTAACGTTCACATGAAAATTAGAACAAAATAGATTTTAAAACGTACAGTGAAATGCGTTTAACGCGAAAACGCTTAAATAATGCAACGGTCTCGACAAACTTCTACGTATTTCCACGCATTTTTTTTTTCTATTAACAAGAAACGAAAATTGCTTCACACCCTTCTTGGATTGAACAAAATACGGAAAATACCGGTCGGCTTGGTCTGTCCTATTGAATTATCGGAAGAATTCCTTGCAGTAGATGATATTGTGTGTACAGCTCCAATTATGGCAGACAAAGACATTTTTTAGTTCGTTCATAGTTAAAAAAATATCTTTGATGCAGGTTCCGACGAAGAAAATTAATAATGCAGCTCCTGTTCCCATAACATCCGAAATGAGGAACGTCATGAAAAGTATGTGCATATGCACATTCCAGTGATGAAATGAATAACAAAATGGACAATATCGAACAATTTGTTGACAATCTGATGCTAAAGAAAACAATGCAAAAAAAATTAAGATTATTTTTCCAAAAACTCGAATAATGTTTTGTTTTTCAAAAAAAAAAAAACGTGTTAAATATATGCATGTATGCATATCTATTTAAATAAAATAAACTTTAATAAACTTAATATTGTTGATACATTGTTTTTTTTTTTTGACAATAGCACGAAATTCTTTCAACATGAAAAAATATTTCAGTCCCATCAGTTTCGCGTTAAGCGATTTTCATTGTACATAAAAGATATTTTAAAAAATTTATAGTAGTTACGTAACATAACTATTGTAGTAGTCATAGCTAACTGAATGAAAATTTTTAATTATAGTTACTTTAAAAGCTTGTAAGTATTTATGCTGTAATAGTTTTTCGATGCTTATTTTGAAAGCGTTTTGAGAAGCGACATCTAACTTCTTGATCTTCATTATTTTTTCTAATTCACTTATAGATAAGTTTTTATCCCTGGTAGTTTCCCACCAGTAAGAATTTTTTCTTAAAACTAAGCTTATGGGAATTTTGTTTATCGATTATACTTTGAGACTTAAATTACTTAGTTTAAACTATACTTAACTGCAAAATATGAATTTACGAAAAGCGTGGACAATTCATCTCTTTACTATACCATGCGCGGAACAATGCTCTTGGATGTTGCTTTCAACAACTACATTTGCTCCCCGAATAAATTCATAAAAATTGTTAAATGTCTAACTTTTCAGCAGTGCTTCTCAAACATTCGATACTTGCGCCCCAATATTCAATCACAATTTTCATCGCACCCTCCCCCTCCATACAATAACAATCTATTGAATTCTACAGCACTGTACTTTGACACGCTACAGCTACAATACCACTTAAAACTTTCGAGTTTCCCCGGCGTATATAAATGTCTCGCTCAGCCAAAGCGTTAATTGCCCCGGACGTATATATACGTATTTCCGAAGTACAATCTTTTCTGTGCACTGCTATCCATAAAATTATTCTTTAGGCTTTGGAATGCAATAAAAGGACCGTGACATGTTTGCGAAAGATTTACTTATTTAAGAGAATTTGTTTATTTATTCCTTTTTTTCCCTCCTCGAATGCAACCCCCACCATGGCGTGCTCTTTTCCTCCTG
>BMAU01017999.1:87500-294538 GCA_019973935.1 Trichonephila clavipes | reverse complement strand
ATTGTTATATTATCGTCTATCTTGGCGAACATAAACAACTTGGCGCCTAGCCCTACTGTATCAAATGAGTATCCCAGATGGAGTTACGCAGTCTGATAATTAGACCGACGATGTGTAATAACTTAAATCAGGGATGTCAAACTCGACAAACCACAACAAACATTTCTGCGGCCCGGTCAGTATATCGGCACACAATAATATATATAAAAAAATACCAATACTTCTCATGAAATAGAAAAATAGTAGCAGAGAAGAAAGTCAAGTGTCAGGGCATACACATCAAGTTTTCTTGTTCTTTTATATATGCTCATTATGATGTATATTCGAAATAAACCTACGTTTCTATAAATATGGATTTTTTATTACTAAAAATTAGTTTTAAATTCAATACAATTTTTATTAAAATTCACATGAAAACAAATTTATAATAATCATTCAACGTTATTTTTAAATACAGGGTGTCTACAAATTAGTTGTGAAAAAAGAATAATAAATTGCAAGTAATTTACAGGAAAAAAAATTAAAGCACATATCGCGTTATAAGATAGAGAAATAGTCCGTTTAATATTATCACAAAGGTTTGAAGTGGTTTCCTTTCGTTACTATGCAAATGTCGCATCGGTAAATCAGTTCTTGCCACATACTTGTTAGATTGTTTCCGTCGATCAAATTAGTTGCAGCGTATATTCTTGATTTTAGTTCAGGAATAGATGTAGGAAATGGCGGGGACATTGATCCTTTACAAAATCCTTTGAATGGCACTTGATCCTTTACAAAACCCCATACACGGAAAACCAGTGGTGATCATGATGACTTCTAAATAACGCCTTCACGAGCAAAATCCTAACTGGTATCTCAAAATTTGAGATAAGATGTAACATCTCTGTGGTAATGATAAGGCGCACCCTTGTTGTCTGACATTTATTCTTTGGCAAAAGGAAAATCAGTTGCATATCCAAGTAAATAATTCCTGCAACAATCTTTTCAGCGAAGAAAAATGGACCAAGAACATTTGAAGAATTCACTGCACAAAACATGTTTACCTGGGAACTATGCTTTTCATACTCTAGGAAGACTCATGAGGATTTTCCAACCTCCTAATTCTTACATTACGACATTTAATGCCCTCTATGAAAAAAGCTTAGGATATATTCCTACTAGTCTGACTTTAAACGGGTTAATTTCATTTAATATTTCGAAAGTACTTAAGAAATTGTCCAACTAATTAGTAGACACCTTGTATATCGGGAGAAAATAATGCATCACATATGTATTATTCACTCCTGTATTAATTAATATCTGTATTATGAAAAGGGAACAAATATACATGAAAGATACATGGTAATTTGTTATTGTGCATTCTATAAATTTTAGAAATAAAAAAAATTAAAGAGCCTTTTGAGTGTGAAATTTACCTGAAAATAATACAAAATATTTTTACTCAATATTTTAATAACTTGTTAATGTAAAATACACTATTATTTTAGGAAAATTATTACCATAAACGACTTTCAAAAAGTAATCAAATTATGATTTTTAAGGGAGAAAAAACTCCCAGAAGCTCAGTTATTTTGAAAAATGAAGTTGCTTCTAGCTGTTATCTTAAATTTGCTAAGACAAAAACAGCTATTATAAGAAATTTACACGCAAAATTACTGTAATCAAGTAGAAAATCGAGTAAAATCAAATAAAGTTACCCAAACAGAGAACGAGATAAAAGTTTTCGCCTAATAATATGTTCTCTTTTTCAAATGGGGATTTAAAAAAAAAAGCGATGGCTTGCACAAACAAGCTTAATGTAACATATGTCTTTAGAGTTATTTCCTCGATTTAACAGTGGATTAAATCAAAATTTAATTTAAAAAAAACTGTTCAGAGGGAATCTGCTACATTTACTTACGTATCATATATATCTTTATGCCATATACTTTCTTATCAATGGATATAAGAAATAGTTTTCCATTTATAGAATTTTGAAGCACTTATACAAATTTCAGAAGCTTTAAAACATCGAAAGATTCATTTTTTATGTAACACGTAAAATGATTTACTAAAGCATACTTTTTAACACTAAAAAGAATATCACTATTTTTTTTTAAAATTTGAAATATAAAAATATTTTCACTCTCAGCCCGTAAGAAATTCATATTAAAACTCACATGATTTGAAAAAAAAATTGTTTTCTATTTAATTCTCAAAATGTAGAATAAGTTGATAATTTTTTAAAAAAAATAAAACTCCGATAATTGACCTTTTTGAATTAAAGACCAATTAATTTGGAGGAAATAGTTTTTGTTCAACAACTTGTTTTTTTTTTAAAAAAAAGACTAACAAACCCTGAATGTGCCTAATATTAACTCTACTTACCTTGCCTTTTCACTGAAGGAAAACTCTGCTAGCCATCCAAACACGTTAACTTTTTTTCATTCGTAGCCCTTATTTTGTTTTTGAATGTAATGTTAACCATTATTAAACGTTTAGATACATATTAATTAAAGAAATAGCTACAATTGCTTAGTAAGATTTAATTCAATTAACAAATTTGTTAAAATAAATGTATCTCAGTTATTAAAAGCAATGGTTTGTCATTAGAAATATATACAGTGGCTCTCAAAAGTGTTCGTACAGTTACAATTTCTATAAAATTTAATTTTTATTCAATAATAAAAATTAATGTATCAGAATTGTAATTTATTTACAATAACTGCAACTTGGTCGTATTGAAATAACATAACCAATTTTTAATACATAGTATAACATTTATTTAAAAAAATTAATAATAAAAAAACTACTGAAAAATTACTTACAAACGTCTTCGTACGCTTAAAAAAATCTCAACATAGCTTTAACTATTTAATTTTTTCTTTATTAAGTATTTAGTAGGATATCTTTCCACTACGACAACAACTTTTAAATGTCTTGGTATATATTTCATTAGTTTTTGTGGCGTAATTTTTCCGTAGTGTTTTGATTATTAATTTTTCTTCAAATAATAGTAATATTATGCTTAAAAAAGTGATTGCGTTATTTTAATAAGCACAAGTTGCAGGTATTATAAAAAATTACTATTCCAATAGATTACTTTTAATAATTAGTCAAAAAAAACTTATTTTATAGAAAATTGCAAGTGTACGAACATTTTTGAGAGCTACTGTATTTCTACGTTCTTTAAATATTTATGTATTGTTGTAAGAATAATGATATACACAATTAGACAGTTCTTATAAGTATAATATTACACATAAGCAGAGTCAGGAATAATTTTTAAATATCGGATAATTATTATAACATATTTTAATAAAGTAAACATTTGTATACATTGAATATTCTGAACCCATTGATCTATTAGTCATTCATGAATTTAAGAACGTAATATTAATCCCAAGGAAATTCCCTATATTCTTCAATCCTAGACTAGAATATCGACTTGAATGCTAGAAAATGCTTATGAAGGAACAAAAAATAGCATATATTTCCCTAGAAGATTATACTTTTCTTCCAATTTCTGAAAATATTTTTATGTCTGTTTTAATGCTTTATTTGTGATTTTCCAGAACTTTAAAATATTTAGAAATATTTCTAATATTAAAGAAAAAATATAATTTCAAAGAAACCTTCCTTATCATTTGCTGTATGGCATGAACTTTATTTTATTCAAATGGAATGGACCAGTCTCATTTTAAAGAAGAAAACAAAACCTTTTTAAGTATAAAACATTACTTTCGACGAAATTAAAAAACGGTAGGTAGATGGAAGGCTTAAGGCACATAAAAAAGTACAGTTCTTTTTTATAAAATAAACTAATTTTTTTGTGTTTACCATATAAAAGAGAGTATTTTTGAAAATGCCTCGATTGTGCATTTTTCTTTGATTCAAATCGTTAAAACATCAATATAATGGGGGGTTTATTATGTTGTTGAAATGTTTGAGTTACTTGATTCATTCGTTACCAATGATTAAAGAAAATTTATAATTTTCATCACAATTCTGAATATGTGAGCCACAATTAGTTAGGCTTGGTCAGAGGAAACAAGTATGTCTCCAGTGGATTCCATCACATATAGGTGTGCATGGGAACGAAGCTGCTGATGAGCTGGCTGGTAGGGGATGGGATCTTCCTAACCCCAGTTCCACTGTCTTAACCCATTCAAAAATTCATTCCTTCAAAAAAAATAATAAAATGAATTTGACTTGGCGAAACCCTCCTGCTCACCACTGGCACGCAGCTAAGAGTCCTGGCCTATCTTTACATTGCAGGAAATTCAGGGCTCATCAGACGACCTTGGCGCGCTTTAGGAGCGGTCACCTGCGTTGTATAACTTTTGTGCTGGGGGAAAAGTCTTTCTATACCTGTCCCTGCTCTCTCCTTGCTTCTCCTGCTCATCTTCTGGACTGCTGGGGCATTTCCCTGCGACAGTTGTATGAAGAGCAAGACCTGGTGTGTCACACTATTACGCGGAAAGGTCAAATGGACTTGGTGTAGGCTTTCCTGCTCCAAGGGGATTGGAAACAACACCACAACAACATTTTTTTTTTAAATATATATATATATATATATATATATATATATATATATATATATATATATATATATTTCACATGAACATTCTTTATATATATATCGGTGATTAGGTTGAGAAAAGCGAGCAACAAGAACAGTGGCCGATATATCACTATATGTGGAAAATTTCCAGCCATGAACATTCTTTTAGAGGTCTGCGCTGGGAACGAGGAGCCACCAGCGAGTTAACGGAGGAGAATGGAATTCAGCATTTTCAAAAACAAAATGAAAATGTTCCGTGTGAGGACGCTAGACGCGGTTTCTTATATTTCAAATTTATTTTTGAAGACTTATACATCTCGTTTTTGGTATCTGAAATTGCTTCAAACCATTTATCTACTTATGGATATTTCAGAGAAATTAGTGGTGAATCTTTTTTAATTTTAATTTTACATTGGCATTATTTTCATGATTTACTAGAGATATATTTAAGAAATTTTTTAAAATATTTCAGCGAACAACAAGAACAGTGGCCTTCTGATTTAAACATTAAACAAAAATTAATTAAAAAGGGACCCACCACGTTGTTCACGAGAGACGCGTATTCAATGCGCCTGCGCGCGGACTCTCAACACTATCGTGAAGATTAAGTGTCAGCAATTGTACTAGAACTGTCGTTAAGAGCCAGGTTCCACAGGTGTTTAATCTTTGGTTGAATTGTAAATATTTTATTATGTTGAAAATTCGTGTTAAACGTCTGTCGTAGTGAGTAGAACTGTATCTTGTCCAGCATTAAACGTTAGTTGAGCAAAGAACGAGTGTGATCATTGAATACCCCTAGAACTGTACCATAATCCCACATATATGGCTCCAATCATGTACAATTATTTCATTATTCTATAAATTTCGTTATACTAATATAATTAAATTCAATTAATTTCAGCTTCTTTTAGCAAGAATGACCAAACAAAAATTGAAAATATCTTTCAAATACTTTTAAAATAAGCATTTTCAAAAACAAAATGCGCTTAAAATGTTTCCGTGTGAAGTAATCCTTTAATTCTTTCACAAGAATCATTTTAAAAATGTATTAATTTTACAGCATTTTTAAATGAGTTTAAACACTCGCGAGGGTTAGTCATCAAAGTGTTAATAACGATAAAGTTTTTAAGAAGTTTCCCTATATTTCTAATCTTTTCTAAAGAGGATTTCTTATATTTCAAATTTATTTTATTGAAGACTTATACATCTCGTTTTTGGTATCTGAAATTGCTTCAAACCATTTATCTACTTATGTTTTGATATTTCAGAGAATTAGTGTTTTTACATTAGTTCTATCCGAATGAATCTTTTTAATTTTAATCATTTACACATTGGCATTATTTTCATGATTTACTAGAGATATATTTAAGAAATTTTTATAAATATTTCAGCTTGTAAGTTGCAGATTTCAATACTCGAAGCATAAAAAGCCGAAAATCATATTATTCAATATCCTTTAAATGCCAAAATACTTTTTATTCATGTTCCAGTTTTTATCCATTTATTCCAGTTATTGTTGTTAATCATAAAACTATTGATAGTAAAAATTACTTAAAGGAATATTTTTAACAGATGACTGCATGATACTTCTAATTCGTTTCTTGTGAAAATAAAGGAGGTAGGAAAATAAGAATTTAGTTTGCATACAAAAATAGAATTTTAAAAAAATAAATTCTATACAATTTTTTACACATATTTCAAATAATAGAAAATAGTGTTAAAATGTCAATGAGAATTTTAATATTGTCTCTATATTGAATAGAAGTATACAACATTGACTCATTTTTTAAAGTTTTAAAAGAACATGAAGTTTAAAATAAAAAAAGGTCGCTTCATATATTTCACTGTATTAATTCCATTTTTATAAAAATAACTTCTTTATTATTACTTCTTGGAGTCAATTGTATCATAAATTAAGCCCTAATCAGAAATCACATTTTCCATATCCTTATATAAGTGCTGTGTAATAGCTTTATATAACTTCCCACTACGCACAGCATTTTCATTTCTACGATATTCGCCATACCCTGTAGTTCTTTACTTTCCACTTCATTTTTTCATTCATTCTTTTTGGTTTCATCAACCCTTTTAGAAATAGATTTATTTCTCATATCTCCATTTATTTTCTGAAAAGCTTTTATGCTATCTAATAAGAGCTTACGAGACTGCTGAGTTGCAGAATGCTAGAGATATTTTAAGCTTTTTGACAGAATTCTGTTTTGGACTACTTGGCGCGCACAAGCAAATATTTGTGAGCGTGTATACAGTAAAAAGAAACTGAAAACAATGAATTGAACGCAATTGTGTTATGTATACAAAAACTTGTGTTTAGACCAACGTTCCTATTTGTTCTTCCTTTGTTGTTATTTAAAACAAGTATTTAATCAACTTTTAAAAATAACAAAGGTATTCATATTTTAAAATATTTTGTAAAAAGTCTACGTGTTGGATCAATAAAACTTTTAAAATGAATAAATAAATTACTCTATGAAACATGTATAATATGCAGTGAAATATACATTTAATGCGAAAACGCTTAAGACGAAATATCGGTTAACACGAAATAATACAAAGGTCCCAACAAACTACTATGTATTTTCATGCATGTTTTCTTTTAACACGAAACGAAAATCGCTTAACACGAAACAATTTCCCTTCGGGGAATGAACAAAATTCGAAAAATGCCAACTGACAGGCGGGTAAAGAGAGGTCGTTTCACGTGTTTCGTAGAAAAAGGGCTAACTTAGCTTTGAAATAACCTCGGAATAGCCTATGATTCGAGCCAATTTTGTTTATCTAAGCTTCTTTCACCATCCCCACAAACACGAGACGAAGCATCTCATAAGCATAATGGCAAAGAGCTCAAGGGGAAAACAAGCTGCCATTTCGCTTAAAATGAAGATGGAGCTTCCTTAGGCTGTTGATCAAAAACAGAAGACGAAAACTGAAATCACTAAAGATATTGGTATTGGTAAATTTTGTGTACTAAACTTTATTAAGTACTTGTGAATGTTTTTACTTCATTTATTTTTATATTAAGGGGACACATTACCCTAAAAATGACGATTTTAACGAATTTTTTTTATTACCTTATTTTAGTTGTGAGACTTTTTTAAATATGTTTATAAAATTTGGTAGCTGTAGCTGCATTATTTTGCGAGTTATTTAAATTTTTTTGACAGTATGTTGAAGCGAAACCGAAACTAAAAGACATGCCGTCTGCTTCTTATGCAGACGCTATCATCGTAGCCTAAACAATTTCGATTGATTTACTTTTACACGCGATTCTCTAAAGCTTTATACTTTAATTAGAAGAGAAGTGAATTAATTCGTTTGTTTTTATGCAAGAGAGAAACGTTATTCCATTTTGCTTTGCATCCTTTTTTTCTTATTCTAAAACCATTAGTATCAAAACTAAAGGCTTTTTTCATCTCACACAAAGCCAATTATATAATCAATTTATTTCTTTATAATTTTAAATATTCGTTTTGAATATCTTTTTATTAATAAGTACACTTTAATTCATCATGCCTAGACAAAAGCGATCGAGTCGTGTTAGTAAACAAAAGCTAACAAAGAGATGGTGCAGTGAACACTACAGTCATGGTACTTGATTGACTCCGAAACTGATGTTTTTCAGAAAAGATGCAACTTCTATTTCCTCAGCATTACCAGAAAGAAATATGAGATGCCAAACTTTTTAAAAAGAAGACAGCTGCTTGAATGATTTAAATTGTTGTGAAAATTCTGAAAAAAAATAACCGCCCCTCATATGTGATAATGGATGTACAGTTTTTTTTTAAAGGACTTTTAAAAAAACAATTCTTATTGTGTGATGTTTACCAAATCGTATTCACTAAAAATTGACATTGGTGGAAAAATAATTGCTTGGATTTTCCGGAAAAATCTCTGTATTTTGCACTTCTTGTGATATAATTAAATCAAGTAACTTTACATTCAGACGAGTTTCTGACAGTGAAGGTACTGAAAGCCAATCATTCGACATAAACATGTGCATGGTGCAATCATTTTTAAGTTTTGGGAAAGGCTATTTAACTATGGAAAAATTTTATATGTTAATGAATATAGATTTACCCTCAAGCAGAACATTCTCAATATATATAAAAAAAAGTTAAGTAAATCTTTGGTTAGATCTACAGTAAAAAGCTTGAATGATGTTCGAAGTCAGGTGAAAAGTGCTTATCAAAGTAATAGTGCCATTACTGATATAGATGTTACTTTTGATGGTACTTGATTGACTCGGGGACATTCATCTCAAATAGGTGTAGGTTGCGTGATTGACCTTCTTACTGGATTTGTCATGGATTTTGAAATTATGTCGAAACGCTGCATTGAATGTGAACACGCAAAATCTGGTTTGGGAGAAAATTCAGCAGAATTTCATGTGTGGTATGAAGGACATATATATCTTCATGTGCTATCAATCACGTAGGATCATCTTGTGCCATGGAAAAAGAGGCTGCTCTTAAATTATGGCAAAGATATGAAGATAGTGGTTTTCGATACACGACACTATTGTCAGATGGTGATGCAAAAACATATCAATATTTAAATACTAAGGAAGTTTATGGTCCTGAGATAAAAATAAAGAAAAAGAAGATTCAGTAAATGCATAAACCATGTTAGCAAGAGGCTAGTACATCTTTACGAAAAGCTGTTAAAGAATGGCGGGCAAGAGGTGTTTCCTTGGGAGGGAAATCCCGTGGTAGTTTAAAGGAAGAGACAATTACAAAATTGTCACGTTACTATCAAAATGCGATTCGCTCGAACAAATGTGACGTAGAAGCAATGAAAACTGCAATTTATGCAACATTGTTTTATAGTATATCATCGGACCAAAAACCTCAACATTTTAAATGTCTGACTGGAAAAGATTCTTGGTGCTTTTTCCAGGCTGCTCTTGTTCGTGGTGAAGTACCGGGTCCTCACGTGAAGCATGTGAAGACACCCTTGAGGGAAACTCATTTAGCCAAAATTATGCCACTATATCAAAGATTAGCTTCGAATAAACTCCTTCAAAGATGCATAAGATGTGTGACACAAAATGCAAACGAGAGCCTTCACAGCATCATATGGGGTAAATGTTCAAAAGAAACGTCAGCGACACTGCGTCGAGTAACTATTGCTGTTTGTGAATTCAATTTTGGTACAAAAAAATCATTAGAAAATTTGCAAAAGGAAAATGGGCTTGCTTCAAATAAACAGTCAAAAATGTTGGCTGTTTGGCGAGACTACCGTAGAGTTTATCAGAGGAAAAGAAAAAGATTGGCGGTGTACGCAATTGCTCGGAAAAAAATTGCGTTAGCAAAAAAGCGGCGAAATGCTTCAATCATTAAAAAAGAAGGAATCACATATGAACGGGGTGGTTTTTAATAATATTTATTTACAATTATCATATGAACATAAAATGAATGTTTTATAATTTCAAAACAATTGATTAGTGCATTTGATATATATATATATATTATATAATATTTTAATACATTTATATTTTTTAATATATTTATTTAATAATATGTAATAACTTGGAATATATTACTGTCTTAAACTATTGACAATGACCTAAATTGCAATATATGTAAGAATGAAGGCCAAGATTTAGTTCTTTCATGTATTTTATTGACTTTCAAAAGTTTAAACGTTTTTCACGACTTTATATTTTCATCGTGATCATATATATAAATGCTAAGGCTTTTTTTGTATTCATTATAAATCTTTGAAACGTTTCCTGGTTGTTTTGCATAAAATGTGTGATAATTCTGTGCATAGCTTAAGGATTTATATGAAGAGCTATTTTTTAAAAGATCCATAAAGTTAGATATATGTTGTTTTTTTTTACTGGTTTGTATCACTTCATTCCATTTAATCTTAATTTATTTCCTTTTTAATATGTGCTAATTCAGCATGAATTTTGCATTAAAAATGCTTAGTACAACTTTAATTTTAATATATATTAGAATGGATACTATATTTTAGCTCTTTCAATTATTTTTTTTATTTCAAAAACTTTAAACTGCTTTTTCTCAGCTTCTTATTTTTCATGATGATCATGTGTTTGAAATGCTAAGGCTTTTTTTTATATTCACTATAAAATTTTGAAACTTTTTCTGGTTGTTTTAAATAATATGTTTGATAATTATGTGCATGGAATAAGTATTTTGAGGAACAGTTATTTTTTTAGAAATCTATAAAGTTAGAGATATAGCTGTTTTTTTACTGTTTTTTATAGTATCTAAGAGAAAAAAAATTCTAAAAATAAAAGTATCACTTGTAATACTAATATCCCATGCACAGAATTGTGGGAAATAATTCCAGAAATATCAGAAAAAAAATGGATCAAAAATATTCAAATTTGTAAAAGTAGTAGGAATTTTAATAACTTTAAAAATTTAAAAATTTAAAATTATTGTTTGTTTAAAAATAGTATTTTGCTTATGAAATGTTTATTACAGATGTGTTCAAATACAGTGCATGCAATTTTATTCTTATAACTATCTAAGTAAAAAAAATTGTGTACAGGGTACCGTGTCCCCTTAAATGCATGTATATATACATATCTATGTAAATAAAATATACTCTAATATATTTAATTTTGTTTAATATATGTTTTTTTCTTGGAATATCTTTTAACACGAGATTCTTTTAACACGAAGAAATACTTCAGTTGCCTCAGTTTCGTGTTAAGCGATTTTCACTGTGTTTCAAAAAAATGCATAAGATAATACCAAAAGCTGATTTTTCTACGCATGTCTGAGACTAAACGAATGATAATGATATTGTTATACGATTACAGTTTGGAATATGAGAATGATCTCTAAATAAGTGAAATAGTAACTCTTTAAAATAATACTAGCCGGTACTCACCCGCTACACTGGGTATTTCTCGATGTTGTACATAAGTATACTGTTTACATATATATGAATTATTGATATCTAGCATTAAGAATTCGATTGTATTGAAAAATATATTTATAGCTGTTAGACTCTCGCCCCTTGATATAAAAAGAACATGAATTATAATATCTTATTTCTATTTATATCTAAAACAGAAGGAGAAAGATTGTTTTCGCTCACTTAACCTAACAATCAAGTGGATTTCCACCAAAGCAACTTTCAGTGGATCTCTACTCCATAAAATAAACAAGCGTGCTAAACTTCAAGTCTAAATCTAACAGAGCAAAAATGGAATTTTTATCATCAATACCTCGTTGAGAGCATTCTGAGCGAATTCCAATTCAACAAAAGAAGCATGCAAACCAAATTTTATTATTATAGTCTTAGCGGTTCGAAAACGGGAATTTTGTCTATCAATACGCCCAAATAACTCTCCCCGCTCCCTCTGGAGGTGATTTCCGTAAAATCCATTCTTAGTAGAACTCTATTCAACTAAAGAAACGTGCTCAACAAATTTCAAGTAAATGATTTAAATACAAAAACAGGAATTTTTCTATAACACGCCTTAATCCCTCGCGAACCCACTCCTGTGGGGGTCCCTATTCGCAAAACTCTTTGTAAAAGGAACTTTATTCCATGAACGGAACATACCTTCTTATTTTCAAGCAGGTGGGTATATTAGTTGAAAAGCGGAAATATTTAATATGACCCTTTGGGATCAATTTTCCCCCAAACTATTTTGTAGCGGATCTCTACACGATGAAAGGAATCCGCTTATACCAAATTTTAAGACTGTACGTCTAATAGTTTAAAAATGGAAATAATTATTTATAACGCCCCTTAAGCCCCGCAACGCCACTTAAGAAGCGATTTTCACAAAACCCATTTTACAGCAGATCTCTACTTAATGAATGGAATCTGCTTTCTCAATTTCAAGATTTAACGTCTAATAGTTTATATAAAAAAGGAGATAATTACCTATAACGCCCCTCAATTCTCCAGAACGCCACTTGGGTCGATTTTCACAAAACCCATTTTGTAGTGGATCTGTACTCTATAAAATGAATCCGCTTATCAAATTTCAAGACTGTACGTCTAATAGTTTAAAAATGAAAATAATTATCTAAAACGCCCCTTAAGCCACCGCAACGCCACTTAGGAAGCGATTTTCACAAAACCCATCTTAAAGCAGATCTCTACTCAATGAATGGATTTTGCTTACTCAATTTCAAGATTTTACGTCTAATAGTTTAAAAAAGGTGTTAATTGCCTAACGCCCCTCAATTCTCCAAACGTGGATTTTGACAAAACCCATTTTGTAGCGGATCTGTACTCTATGAAAGGAATCCGCTTATCAAATTTCAAGACTGCACGTCTAATAGTTTAAAAATTAAAATAATTATCTAAAACGCCCTTAAGCCACCGCAACGCCACTTAGGAAGCGATTTTCACAAAACCCATCTTAAAGCAGATCTCTACTCAATGAATGGATTTTGCTTACTCAATTTCAAGAGATTTTACGTCTAATAGTTTAAAAAAGGTGTTAATTGCCTAACGCCCTTTAATTCTCCACAACGCCACTTGGGGGTCAATTTTCACAAAACCCATTTTGTAGCGGATCTGTTCTCTATGAAAGGAATCCGCTTATCAAATTTCAAGATTAATTTTTATCAGACAAATTTATGGAGTTTAACACGAAAATAAAAAAAAAATGTCAGCAATTCTTTCCACATACAACTCAAGGCTTTATTCTACAAACTCAATATTCCATCTCCTTATCTATTGCCATCGAAAGTTTCAGAACATTCCATAATTAAAATCACAGTTAATTTTTATAAATAAAAGCACGCGCGCGCATTAATATAAAGCATTAATAAAAGCATTAATATGAAGCATTAATATAAAGCACGAGAGAGATAAAGAATTACCATTTGTTACAGGAGTATATTCGAAACAAATAACTAAAAAAGAAAATGCGCAGAGTAATTGATATATTTCCAAAAACTCATTGATATGGAAAATGCAATGGAAATACTACATTTCTATTCCTTTTTAACTACTATCCCTCCCTAGAAGTTGTAATATATTCAAAAGAGTTAAAATAGTACTTATATTTCTATTTAAAGTAATGGCAATTGATATACTAAGGCAAGTATAATTTGAAAAATTTCAAATATAGAATAAATATTTAAATATATTGCTTCGAACAGACATTCATGTACTCTGCTTGTACTACATTAGAAGACATGAACAAAAGTATCATAAAATCATCATAGAAAGAGTTAAAAGGATTTCAATTTCTGGAATAATCAGTTACAAAACATAATTCAGTCAGTATCCTTGGAAGAACAAAATTTTCTTATTATAGTTGTAAATTTTTTTACTAAAAGCCAACAAAGAGGGATAAATAATGCCAAATCTGTAATGAAGAGGCATCAAATTTTGAGATGCAATGAATGTTTGGTTATGAGTGAGGGATGTGTCAACGAAACTCGTAATTTTGATCCACGGCAAGTGACGAGGATGACATCTGAGCTGGCAGCTCCTTATCCAAACTATCATTCCAATGGGAGGGCATTGAAACTCGATAGATTTAACGTGCATCGGTATCTCTGCACGGTGGATCTTCAGTGGCCCTAGGTTCGAACTCATGACATGTCGGCAATACGTTCGTGACCATGACCACTAGGCTTCCACGGCTACGAGATTTATGTGGTTCGTATTAAGGCTACAGAGACCTTCAGCGGCTTGGTAAACTTTTTATTAAATATGATTTTTTTTACACGATAACATTCTTTAGGTTTGAACGAAGTTCTCAATACACTTTTTCTTTTCATCTAGTAATGAAGAAATATTAAATATTTAAAACCTTCAGGTTCTAGAAGTATTGATATATAATTCGTAATTCCATATAAAATATAACTTTTTGATAAAATGAAGGAAACCACAATCTTTCGCCAAAAAGGGGAAGGAAAACACCAAGAATACAAGTTACTGTTTTTATTGAAATTAAACATGTGTAAGGATAATGAAATAATTACAAATTAAAAAATGTAGATGGCATCAATATGGCTATAAATTATACATAGAACGTTCAAACAACTCATTTATGACAATCCCGACAGGGGGTCAAAACAACCTTGTACCTATTGATATAAAAATGATAAGGGTTCTAAATGTCAGCTTGCAATATATTTCACCATGCATTCATCAATTCTTTCTCCAAATAGCAGATATTTTCGATTGCTCGAATATGGTGGTTCATATTTTATATATGATTGATTGACAAAAAGTCTAGTTATTTTACTGAAAATGGAGCTATATCGATAAAACGAAACATGTGAAACGTATGGTAAATAGTATTATCTTTTGGGATATTCCTAGGATATTGTGCCATGAATGTTACGCAACTATCTGCAGACTATCATCAACATATCTTTGTGTTGTTGAAGTTACTCGCTAAATTGACTGCTGTTGTAAAAAAAGGTGATTGAATGCCTCTATAAAAAAGGGACTGATTGGGACCTATTTCACTCATGGATCTAAGCTTCACTGTGTGAGCTTACTACTGTTCTGCTGCAAAAATGAAGCTGGATTTATCACTGAACGCTATATGATGCCAGTATTCTGACAGTCATGACCATAGCCTACGATACCATACTAGACGGCTCTGCCAATGATGTGGAATTAAAGCAGACATCTGAACGACCCCTATGAGCGCAACCACTAGGCCAAGCTCCCTGAGATTGGGGAGGATAACGCGCAAAAGAAGCTGTAGCATGCTGGATGATGTTACTGAAGCAGTCCGGGCTTGTGAAATTATTCGATCTCGTCTAACATTCTTGCTTCTTGTCGTTCCAGAACCTTTATTCTGCTGACGAGTTCCTTGTAACACAACCATTACTTTTAGAAAATACGCTGCATAATTTTTCAGTGCAGATTGTGACCTATTGTTCGGAATGACTATCCAGCTTCTCGTATCCCCACTGTGTGACTGTGTTCGAAGTTGTCCAGTTGTCTAAATCAACAATGTCATAATGATATTTTTGGTGTACCTCCAGGGAATTGCAATACCAACAATAATAAAAGAAAAGCCTTCTGTAACTCCTACTTATTTATCACATTTTTTATCCATCGGCATTAAATATTTAAATCTTGATACAAATGAATCGACATGCTAAACTTCAAGATGATCGTATCATATTTTGGGGTTTACAACGCAATACAAGTATTTCTAATCGAATATCAGTTGTCAAAAAATAAAAATATTTATAATCATACTTAACTCTTTCACAACAAAGAGAAACATTTCCCTCCATTTTACATTGGTGATTGTCGTCTTTAATGATAACCTTATCCACATTTTTTTTTTATGCATAATGTCAAAGCAGAATATATGCCGAATGTAAATACGTAAATTTGGGGACGCTTAGCAAAAAAAAACAACATTCATATTAGTTGACGCCTATGAAAAAATGCAATGTTTATTTATGCTTGTCAAAAACAAAAACATGCTGTAAAGATTTTCACAGTAAATAAATTATGAATCAATAAAAGAATTAATTAAATATAAATAATATTTTTATTTGCAACAATTTTATTTGAATTAGGTATGTTTTTTCTATCAACTTAGAGCCCAATTAGAGCAAAATTTCATTGGTGATAGTATCAAAAGTAAAGTCCAACCGTACCGTCTACTTTCCAGGGAGGCGGAGAACTTTAAAAAAAATTTTTCCAGTGCCATTGGGGTCAATAAAGGGTTAATAACCAGGAGAATTTATATTATAGAGATAAAAATATTTCGGGTCTTAAAGAGATATTTACTCTTGGCAAACTTATGATCTCATAAGAGTTAAATACGTTTTTATCGAAATGTATCTGTTGCGCATTTTAATTATAAAAACGAGCGTATTGATTCCAAATACAAGTTAAATCTCCTTGCATTTTGAATTAATCGGCCAATAATATTCATTTTGAATTTAAATATTATTTTACTATAAATATTCTGATTAGAAATTCAGCTAAAATTTCCTTTTCGGAAGATGGTATTTTATTTGATGCGTTTAAATATTTATTTGAAAAGATGAACAACAGTGGGCCGTAAGAAACAAGCAACTCTAAATTTTTAAATAACAATGATCTCGTAGTTTTGATTTGTTTCAGAAATGGAATAGATTTTATATTCTCTTTGATGTTTTCTGAGCTTTTCTGATTCTTCAGTCATGCAATTTCACCCAGAGAAGGTTTACTTTGGATTATTGTAATATGAGTTTTGAGTTAATAATAAAATCAAAATTTTAAAACATGCCTAATTAAAAAAAACAGTTCAAGTAATATAATTCTTATTTTATATTACCATGTAATTTTTTATGTATGATAGTGTTATCATCATTGCATAATAAAACGTTAATTTTCTGTTTTTCTAAGATAACAATAATAATTAACTTCAATGATTGCATTTCTTTTTTTTAAAAAAAGTCTGTCAACATTCTTTTGGAAACGAAAACTTTAAAGCATATTTAACGAATATAATAACGCACAAATATCAACTGTAATTTTCCTCGTTTAAAGAGGGTAAACAGTATCAGACATAGAATTTGATTAAAAAAATAATCACATGCAAAAACATTTCCTTCATTTCACTGTTACGGTTTTTTTTAACTTCTTACTATACCCAGATACTATTCTTGACATTTGCTGCTTTTATTGCATTCATGCATGATATAAAAGTTCAATTTAAAATTGAAAGAAAGAAAGAAAAATCCCTTTTTTATTTTGCTTGATTTAAATAGCGTTACAATTCACAATTTAAAAGCAATGAAGAATGATAATTACTTTTATTTAGTTTTTCATTGATACTCGTGATTTTCGTAATTACGTAATTAATCTAAGCAAATTTCTTTTTTTTTTTAAACCGAAAGTTGTTTTGTTCTATTGACAATTACATTTCATCTAAGCGATTGGGAGTTCAAGCCTCTTTTACAACAGCTTCTCCTGTTTATTGTTTACCATTGCATTACCTGCGATGTCTTTTACATGTAACAAGTTAACTTTTGCAATTTATTTCATATTTATACCTTAAGAGCTTAAATAAGCTTTTTACCGATCCATAATTATGTCTACTCGGACAGCACTTTTCCTTGTTTATCGCCAACAAAGCGAGCAAATTGCAATTTATTTTCTACTAGCAGATTGATAATCCGGATAAGGAATCATCAATGAATGGTACGGGTTCATCATAACAAAATGCATCAGATCATCTCAAAAGGAATCTTTTCTTTTTAATTTCCTGCGAAAAAGGGGCGTTGTCGGGGTTGTCCATTGACAGCTACGGAAAGGAAGGAAGCGTTTACTTTCCACCTGAAAAAAAAGTTAACTGTTGTAGACACGAATCATTAGAATTGTAAAAAAAAAATATTGAATGTTATAGCGGAAGAACCTTATATCCCGATGCTTCAATTACTTGCAAGGATGTAACGAAATTTTTTGGCTGCATTGGACAGTTTAATTGCTCGGTTGATTCAAAGTATTTAAGCGCTGTTGGTTATGAAGAAGACATCATTTCTTTTGGTGTGTGTTTTGTGATCAGGTAGCAAGGAGTAGCTCCTTCTTTTCAGCAAAGGATACCCTTTATTGGTAAGTAAAGCGTACATAATGTGTAGGAATTATATTAGAGATGTATTCTGCAATTCATGGATTTTTCATTTTGCAACAACGAGCTGCTGCCCCTTGTATAAAGCGGGTTAATATTAAAAATATAATATAGCTCTTTTTTCAATTCCTACTATTATGACTCACACTCTCTATATATTTATTTATTTATCTTGGTGGAATTTTCAATTGTAAATAAAATACATTTTAAAGCGCTCAATTGAGCTGAAATTTTATATACATGATCATTTTGGATGGCAATACAGTAATTTAATTATAATGATAAAAATTGATTGATTAAAACTAATTATTTGAAGAATTAAATATACAGCTGCGTTGACATCATTTTTGGCGACTTTGTGACCATTTTGGTGACTTGTGTCAAAACTTGAAAATATTTTTTTTTCTCATGTTTTAAAGCATTCATTTGAACTGCAATTTTATGTACACGATTGTTTTGGATGACAATACGATACTTTAATGATAAATAACAAAAATTAATTACCACTTAATGTCGTGATTCTGTCATATGTATATACATATTTATATTAATTGTAACTACTTAATAAAAAAGTAGCTAAAATAAAACTTTTTCTTTGTTGATCTAAGAAGGAATTGACTTAAATTTTTTTATATATTACTTGTGTGTGTGTGTTTCTTACAAGAAATATTTGTTAATTTAAAATGGCTGATATATCATGTAAATTAAAACAGTTGTTCGTCGAAAATGTAAAAAGATCAAATAAAAAAGAAATTAATTTTCAAAATTTTATAAAATTAATCTTTGCAATTTAAAAAAAAATTGTTTGATGATAAATAGTTTGTAAACATGCCATCAAAAAATATTTTAGGTATCTGTTATTAGATTAACTATAATTTCAGCTAATGAAAGTTAACAATAATATTTTTATATTATTGTTAACTTTCATTAGCTGAAATTATAGTTAATCTAATAACAGGTATCTAATATTTTTACCACATTTTTTTCAAAACAAAACGCATAAAAATAGAATAGCTCATTTAAAAAAAAACTACCGTAAAAAATAAATTATTTTTAATTAATAATTATGAGTTACGTAGTCGGCGAGATATAATGACTGTTGGTAAACTTTGTACGTACTTTCTTAGTACGTTATCCTTTGGTCAGTCAAGGGCATATTATCCCTAGAGCAAAATTTATGGGTCTCCACGGGCATGCGCTTATTTAGCTTATACCTATGGAGATCTATAAATTATTTTTTTAAATTTTCTTAATATTACTTTTTATTGACTGTAAGAAGTATGAAAAAAGCTGAAATAATTGTAGTCCTTGAAAATTTAATACGTTACTAGTTCGTAGGTTCATTAAAGATTTGTGTACTTAATAAATTCAAATTGAACTTAACATAAAACACACATGTTTTTAAAACATAAAAAATCTGGTATCAGAAGCCTTAAAGTTAATACTTATTTAAATAAATCGGATAGAAGTTATTATATCAATTCTTCAGATGAAAGCTCCAAGGAAATTTAATAACTTCATTTTTCTTTTCTTCTTTTTATGTTTATTAAACTAAAATGTATCAACAATATATTTTGAAAATAAAATTTGAATGAATATAATATCTATTTCAGAAGAATATCAAAATTTATTCACGAAAACATTTTTTTAAAAAAACTATTAATTAGTTGAACAGATTTCCAAAACTTATTTTATGTTCACCCTGGAATTTTAATTTTGAATTGTTTAACCATAGTTTATTACAGTATATTTAATAAATCAAAATAAATAACAATTTTCAGTCGGATTGTTATATTTTTATAAATAATGTAGGAGATATTTTGAATGACGTTGATGAAATATTTCCTTTGGCTTTTCTATAAATTAGATTATTTTAAGTCAAATCGTTTCAAAATTTACTCCATGAGATACACTAAATACTATCGGAGTAATTACTTTCCGAAATGTAATAAATACACTAGATAAAATTTTTTCAAATAAATTAAAAATTTTTTGTTAGATATAAAATAGTTATATGCAAGCATATATCCTCAGTAACATAGTAAGGTTTGCTGAAAATGAAAAATGAGAAAGAAAGAGAGAGAGAGAGAGAGTTCAAGTTAACTGGATCATTAACACTTAGAAAAAATATTTTTTATTATGAAAAAGTCATAATATAATATATCTTAATTAAAAATAAAAACTAAAGAATAGAGAAACTTATTATCAAATTTAGAGATATTTAAATAGATTTAAGGTATAAAAACAATATAGTATATATTGAATTTTAATTTGAAATATTTTCTGAGCAGAGTAAGAGGATGATTTAAAAAGTATTCATATTACCAAATTTAAAGTATTTACTCCACAATTATTAATTGTATTTCCGAGAAATATAACAATCTAAAAGCACCATTCTATTCGAGGTATTTTTTGCAACTAATAGATTTTTATTTTTGTTAGTAAATTTTTGTGCCCAAGGACTTGCATGAAAAATGTATTTTTTCTGAGTTGGAACAATATTTACCACTATGCATTATTTGGGTTAACAAACGGAGTAATAAAACTTTTTTGAAGCAATTAGGTAGTACAGTTTTTTTATTAACCTCTAAATAGCATGCTCATATTTCTAGAAATATGATCATCTGAATATTTTGATCATAATTTTTTTCCAAAATAATATACATTTCTATTTATTCGCACAGTTTGAGCCACGGAGACAAACGTGACGCAATCAAAATAACTCTTATACGAGTTTATTTAATTACGTTTTTTGTTTTCTTCAGATTTAATGTAGTAAATATATACACATGTTCTTTAAATTATTTTTATGTGGGATTGTTAGCGATCATCAATTTAAATTTGACCTTTGTACTTTCAAACCCCGCAAAATTTGAATTTGTAACTGAATTTAAATTTTAATTTGCCTGCAAATTTAAATACTAATGGAAATGCACGTAATCTGTTAAAAAATATAAATAATAAATGTAAATAAGAATTTAAATGCTAGTATTACTCAATTGCTTTCTATATGTTTAACAAGAAGTATAACCGTGGTTTATAGATATTTTTTATAAACTGTGGTGAAATATTTAGTTTTAACATGCAAAAGAAAAAAAAGATTGACTTTAATAAATTATTCTTAAGAAATTACTTTTTATTTTTAGCACACTTTAAGAAATTAATTGAGCAAAAATAAATTTATTTTACTTAATTAGAAGTGTTAAAAATTACAAAAATAAAAAAAAATGCTAAATAATATGATTAATTGTTTACATTACATGCTTCTGGCTGTTTTTATTTTAGGAACAAAATAATTAAATTTATTCTGCATACATTGAAAAAATTTTATTTGTATAACTTTTAAAAATGCTTTTAATTAATGTTAAAATAAATAATTTCATTGGCTGTCTCCATCTGTTATAATTAAAACTGCACAATGTACCATAAAATGTATTTAGTAAAAGTTTCATATTTATTCATAACAGCATAATTTTTCTATTACTTTAAAATAATTAGTATTTGCGTTCCTTACTTAAAAATGCTCTGCTGATTTCTAAAAATTGCTAATGTATCTTGAAGTAGTTTTAAAATGCTTAAAATTATTGTTGGGATACTGTTTGATGAAAAAATACTGTTTCATTCCTTATTATTTTTACGTCACAAAATTGATTTGAATATCATTTCTTTCTGCGTATAAATACTTTAAAATTAATTTTATATCAGTCTTTAAATTCATATTATTATTATTCTATATACGCGAGACATAACATTGAATGGCATACATATCATTTGAATCGTATTGTTTCCTTTATTTTTAAGTTAATCAAATATATGTGTGCTTTCTTCCTGTAGATAGAATCACCATGAGAGGGGTTCCAGGATGGATAGACTTGAAGCTTCTTTTATTTTTTGCGATGGTAGTCGCAGAAGTATCATCATCTTGCTGCCATAGCTATTACCCTGTCTATTACCCGGTTCATGTTGGGGGCGGGTAAGAATTTCTTTACATGTTTCTTAAATTCAATGATATAAATGATTAATTTGTACAACTCAAAAATATTTTTCTGTATTAATTTAAATCAAATTCGTAAAAAGACTCTGCGTATATTAAAACTTTTCTTAAAAATTATAGAAGCATATATTAATTTCAGGCAAAAGAAAATTGTGATTCATATGAAAAATGACCACCATCACCACCATCATCATCAGCATGGTCACCATCATGGTCATCACCATGGCCATCATCACCAGCATGGTCACCATCACGAGCATGGTCACCATCATGGCCACCACCATGACCATCATCATAAACATGGTCATCATCATGGTCACCACCATGCGCATCATCATGGCCACCACCATGGCCATCATCATGGGCATCACCATGGACATCATCACGGACACCACCATCATCATGGCCATCATCACGGTCATCATCATGGACATCATCATGGACACGACCATCATCATGGTCATCATCATGGACACCATCATGGTCATCACCACGGACACCACCATGCACACCATCATGGACATCATCACGGACACCACCATGGACATCATCATGGCCATCACCACGGTCACCATCACGGTCATCACCACGGACACCATCATGGTCATCACCATGGACACCACCACGGACATCATCATGGACACCACCACGGACATCATCATGGACACCACCATGGACACCACCATGGACACCACCATGGACATCACCACGGACACCACCACGGACACCACCATGGGCATCATCATGGACATGAACACAAACATGGGCACGAACATGGGCATCATCATGGACATGAACACAAACATGGGCATCACCATGGACATCATCACGGACATCACCACGGTCACCATCATGGGCATCATCATGGACATCATCATGGACATCACCATGGACATCACCACGGACATCACCATGGACATCACCACGGACACCACCACGGTCATCATCATGGCCATGACCATGGTCATCATCATGGTCATCACCATGGTCACCACCATGGCCACCATCACGGTCACCACCATGGGCATGGTCATCACATGGAAGGTACTGAAGTACATCAAGTCGTCCATTTCCATCAACTCTTTGGTTTGCAATACTAAAAATTTATTTTATAATAGTATTTTTAAATTCTACTTTTCTGAATGTCTAACCAGTTTTTTAATCTTGTATAATAAATATGACTTTATTACTTAGTGGTTTAAAGGCAATGTTACGGGTTCATTGCAGGAGAGAGTCCTGTTTTGGATTGTAAATCCATTATGGTTTACCAAACGTGACCAATGATTTAAAAACTTCACAAGAATATTTACTTATGGTTTGTATATTTTGATGTAAATGTTTTGCATATTTTATTGACATTGATATAGGTAATTTTGTTTTATTCTTAGGTTGTAAATGATGTAAAGAATGTTTCGCTTTTTCAGAATTTAGCTTCCACGCATGTACACGCAGTTCCATAAACTAGTTTTCATTATGGCGTTGAATGATGTGTTGTTTATTAACAATTCGTGTATTGCAGTCCAATTTTGCATATAAGTTTTGTTATTATGTAATTCGTTTCAATAGTAGATTTCGTACCCATATAAAGAATGGTATGTGATTGCAAATAGACAATCTAACTCATATCACTGTATACTCTATTTATGTTTACTTTTTAAAAATGGTATTTGTAAATGAATAAATGTATTATTTTCTTCTAAATAAATTTTGTTATGAATGGATATTTTGTATTTCTGACTGAATTGTAATAGTTTCATGTATCAATATCGCCATGACCCAAAATGCTGTGAAATAACCACAAACAAAAAAGACAATGTTAATGATTTTATAAGAATACAGTTCCTACTAAAGGGTTACGAGAAATATCCACTAATACTTAAGAGATCAAGGTTTCACTTATCTGACATAATCGTAGACACTCAAAACTCTAACTACCACTAAGCGGCAGAAGCTGTACTGTTTGCAATAATTATAAAACCTGTAAATCAATGAGATTGATCCGAGAACATGCCAAAATGTAATTTACTTTCAAAACCAATAAATGTCTAGGCGTAATCAAGGAGTTATAAACTAGTAGATGAATCTAATTATCAAATTGGAAGTGGAATCTCTCTCTATCTCTGTGCTGTTAATCTCGCTAACTTTTCCACTAAAAACTATCTGACTTCTATTTCCACTTTCATCTCTCTCTTCACTCATTTTTATACCACAAAAATAATCTGCATAAGGAGATGGCAATCAATCTGAAGGAAAACCTTTAAATTTTTAATAGATAAGACAATATATATATATATATATATATATATATATATATATATATATATATATATATATATATTCAGCGACAGCTTTAGAAATCATAATAAATCTCCAGTTTAGTCCTATGACTTTTTGTATCTACTTTTGTTGTGTTTGCTGAATTCCATATTCTTACTTCTTTGTTACTGTCGGTTCTAGTTACTCTTCACTTTTATTTTATTATACTATATATATATATATATATATATATACTGCTGGACAATTGCTAAGGACGGATAACACTATCATCCATAGCAACCACAAAATGAAAGGAAGCAAAATGTGGAAAATTAGAATAAGTGCGGGATATTAGTAAGAAGAAGTATGAGTATGCAAAATTTTTTTCACGTCTGTTCATCACGTGAAGCGTTCATAAGAGCTTTAAAGGTTTTGACGCGTGTGGACAATTGTTGTTTCAAGTCAAAGTTTTACAGGAAAGATTTAATAGACGAACTTAAAATTTTTGGCATGTTTTCCCGACATCACATAGATGATTTTATGCGTGTCCGAATTATTGGAAAGACCGAAGAAGGGCGAAAAATAACAGATGTTGCCAGGGTGTTTGACATCGCTCACAGCGTTGTTTCACGGCTGTGGAAGTCATTTAAAACTACTGGAATGTGTAGTAGACGGCACGGGGGAGGTCGTGTTAGAAGTACGACGCCTGCAGAAGACAGATATATTGTCCTATCAGCAAAAAGGAACAGGCGCACCACAGCTCAGCAGGTGGCAAATCAGTTTCTTGCTGCCTCAGGAAAGCAGATCTCCCGAAAAACTGTTGCCAGACGTTTGAGGGGAGAAGGACTATACGCACGCAGACCTGTTGTGTGTGTCCCATTGACCAGACAGCATCGTACTGCCCGTTTGCAATGGTGTCGTGAGCATCACAATTGGACTGAACAGGACTGGGCATGCGTACTATTCTCAGATGAGAGTAGGTTCAGTCTGTCATCGGATTGTAGACGCCAACTGATCTGGCGCGAGAGTGGCACTGCTTATCGTCCAGAAAATATCCAGGAAAAGGACCGATATCCGACATGCAGTATTATGGTGTGGGCCGGCATCATGATCAATGGCCGCACGTGCCTACATGTGGTTGCGAATGGGACTATGACGGGCCAACGATACATTGATGAAGTTTTACTTCCTCATGTGTTCGTCTTTTCCGTGGTGCTGTCGGTGATAAATTTCTTTTTATGAACGACAACGCAACATGTCATCGAACACTCGCTGTTCAGGATTGTCTAGACAGCGAGGGTATTCAACGTCTCGTATGGCCAGCGCGTTCTCCAGATCTAAACCCGATTGAAAATGTGTGGGATGCTTTGGGGAGGCAAGTTGCTGGTCGAAACTATCCTCCGACAAACAAGAACACCCTCATCCGTGCACTTACAGAGGAATGGGATAAATTGCCTCAACAGCTGCTGGATAATGTTGTGCAAAGTATGGTACGACGTGTGGAATGTTGCATCACACTCCACGGTGGACATATACCGTACTGATATCTTTCTTTAAGGTGCCTGCTGACTTTTAGATGCATTGTTCCATTTCTCCGTACGCAGATCAAATGAACATTTTTTTTTCTTTCAGATGTTTCACAGCTTTTGTACTTTCCATAACAATAAATATTCTTTCTTCTAATGTCTGAACAGTGTGGCAACTATATTTTATCCTACTAGGCCTCATGTCTCGCTTAATGTTATACTACATAGCAATTTTTGATCCGTCCTTAGCAATTGTCCAGCAGTATATATATATATAGCAATGCAATCTAGAGGCAAAGAAGTCTTGAACAAGCCACGTATGGTTGCGTTGTGTCCTGTTGGAAGGTAGCAGCCGGAGGGTTTGAAAGATAAGGGAGCTCAATTAGCCCCCAAACTTTAAAGATATAGTATTCACTATTCTAGTTATAAAGAATGTTCATTACATAGTATAGAAGGGAAATGCAAAACTTAAAATTTTTTAATAGATAAACCAATAATTATATAGCAACACAATCTAGAGGCAAAAAAGTCTTGAACATGGTGGGCCACGTATGGTTGCGCTTTGTCCTGTTGGAAGGTAGCAGCAGGAGGGCTCGAAAGATAAGGGAGCTCAATTAGCCCCCAAACTTTAAAGATACAGTATTTACTACTAGTTATAAAGAATGTTCATTACATAGTATAGAAGGGAAATGCAATACCACCTCAAATTATGATGCCAATTGCAGAACCAGTACGACGAAGTATAAGGCAAATAACAGTTAAGCAACCTCTCTCTATGGTGTATTTTCACTCAAATCTGACAATCATTGTGTTGCAAGCAGAAGTGTTATTCGTCTGCACAAACAATATCATGCCAGTCAGTTGTCTATATTCAGCATTCAATGCCCTAATGTGGATATAAATGCATATAATATTTAGACAAAGGCAATCGATGCATTAGACGCCTTGCGAGTATTTCACTGTGCTGTAAACGACTCCGAATGATACAAACCCCTATGGTAATAGATCTCACTTGTGAAATTGTTCCTGATGCGGCTGATAGATATAAAGAGTGTTTTTTTCCAGGTATATAGAAGTTTAAGTTGGCATTACTTTCCAACATGGCGACCGATTTAACAGCTATCAAGTGATTTATTCTCAGTTTGGTTTGGCAATTCATCAAAACGATCTTCAAGCAAGGCGTTGATTCGTTGAATGGGCCCAAAATGAGATTGCCGTTGTTCCCGATTTTCATAAGCGAATTTTGTTTAGCGATGAAGCGCACTTCTGGTTGAATGGCTACGTCAACAAACAAAACTGCCACATTTGGAGTGAATCTAATCCACAAGTGTATGTCGAAACACCGTTACATCCAGAAAAACTGACTGTTTGGTGCGCTTTATGGGCTGGTGGAATCCTTCTTCAAAAACGATGAAGGCCACAACGTTACAGTCAATGGGGATCGGTATAGAGCCATGATTACTAACTTTTTCATTCCTGAATTGAACAATCATGATGTCCAGGAGCTGTGGTTCCAACAAGACGGCGCAACATGTCACACAGCTCGTGCCACAATCGATTTATTGAAAGACACGTTTGGTGACCGCCCAATTTCACGTTTTCGACCTGTGAATTGGCCTCCAAGATCTTGTGATTTAACACCGCTAGACTATTTTCTGTGGGGCTATGTAAAGTCATTGGTCTATGCGAATAAGCCACAAACGCTTGACCATTTGGAAGACAACATTCGCCGTGTTATTGCCGATATACGGCCACAAATTTTGGAAAAAGTCATCGAAAATTGGACATCCAGATTGGACTACATCCGAGCCAGCCGTGGCAGTCCTATGCCAGAAATCATATTTAAAATGTAATGCCACAAGATTATCTTTTGAATAAAAAAAAATTCATGTCAATCGAATAATACATCGTTGTTTTATTGCAATTTAAAGTTCTATATACCTCTAAAAAACACCCTTTATTAGTGGCATTCGCAAAATATGCGTCATCACATGTAGTGGTATGACGAGTCTGCTGCAATCATTGGCCAGTTGTTTCCTCCAGTATCCAGATGATCCACAGACCCATATTACTGCTGCTTAATCGTGTCCAACAAGATCACTGATTTCTCACAAAGGATAAATTACATTCTCTATCAGCAACGATTTTTTCCTCTTGAATTCAGAAACGCACTCCAATAACATTTTTATTCTTCGAGACCTACTAAAGCTGCTTACTCAAAACACCACCATGGAAAAGTAAAACCAGTACTTTAAAATATTATTTTGTTGTACCACTTAGAAATGGAATACCACTTGCTGGTGACTTTAGACACCCATGATGTGCATCTGAGATGAAATGTTGATGTAGGTAATTTGCTTACCTTATCTCGGTATACACAAAGTGAAAAATTTTTACAGTTGAGAAGCTTCCTTCATAATTTTGTATCTTGATTGGTTAAACAGTGTATTTAGATTTAATTCATATTGTGCTCTAAAATAAAAATTGAAGTACAAATATATTTAAAAATTGAGAAAGAGAGAGAGAGAAAGAGATTCACGCTTAAATCATAAAAGGTACAAATATAAATAAAATCAAATAAGATATAAAGTATCTAAATGTCACTTTGATGATAAATAACTTTAAAAAAATTAAGTGCTTTGATTGGGACTAGAATTTTTTTTATCAAGACTTTTTTATAAGTATAATTTTTGAGGTATATCGTGACTAGAAGTAAAATAAAATAGAGTTTAGAGAGACGGAAAAGACTATTGGGGCACATTTGGTATTTCTAACTCAGAAAAGGAACACCTTTGAAAATGAAGTATTGCCAAAAAATGCGGTTGTTAAATTGATATCGAGTTCTATTTTTTGGAACAAGATATAAATTTTTTGCTTTTTTCTCAGAAGATTTTCAAAATGTCACACTGTTAAGTTTTTGAAATATCAGGTATAGGCTTTAGTAGAAACTTATCACAAGCTATATAGCATGAAATAAAAACTATCATTAATAAATCTAATCACAACAGACGGGAGTAAAAGTAATCAATTTTGTCACGAATTGAAACTTTTTTTTTACTAAAGTACTGAATTATTATACTATAATATTCAGTATTTTAGTAAATTAATTAATAGTACTTCTAGAAAAAGAAGACAAAAAAATTTGTTATGTGTAAGTAAATAAATATTATCAGATAATATTAATAAAAAAAAATTAAATAAGAGGAAAATGTGAAATTTATACATATGCATTATTATCAATTTATTATTATTTGTGTTTTTACATATTATTCAGTTTCCATGTTCATTAAAAAGTAAAAACAAAAGATTTGAAAATTTTGATGTTTAATTTTGTAAATCATATTTAGAGGAGCCTTTCTTTATTTAATGACGCTATCTTTAAGGGAAATCTGACTTTTTTGTATCTTCTCACAGGTTTTAGACCATTTTTTAGATGAAAAAGTCGGACTATATATATATATAAGGCGGACATTATTAGAGAGTAATTGTATTGCACTGGTGGGTTTGAATTCATTTGGAAGCCAGAAATCTCTCATCTCTCTTATGCAGAAAATATCCAAAATTGTTTCATTTTTACCAGTTCAGGACTTGTTCACAATTAATAATAGGGATACATGTGATAACTTTATCATATAAATATAATTGTTCTAAAAGCTGGTTAAAAATGAAGGAAAAATCAAGTTAATCAGCATTACTTGGATTTAGAAGTCATTATCAGAATATATCGTATTGTGTTGTTAATGCTAATCCCCCAGAGTCTGTTTTTGCCGAAATATTGTATTTAAATATTTTTTTTGTCAAAATGACCTTAAAACAATTTTATATACATTTTCTAACCTAAGCGACACTAAATATCATAAATATTATCCATTTATACGCTTTTGCAAAATTACGGTTCCGAACGTAGTCGGATAACTTAATACTATATTAATCTTTATCAAACACACACAAAATTGTCTTCGTTTTTATACATTTTTTACTAAGTTATGGGGTAGTTTCAATTCCCTTTCATTCATGGCCATACAAACAAAACATATAAACAAAATTGCCAAGTCATTTGATAATTTGATTTTTTTTTTTTGACAAAGCCTTTCTTCTTTTTATTCCAAACATTAATTTATTAAATGCAGAATGGAAGAAAAGAAGAGTTTTGACTGAATTTCAGACTGAAACCAGTATTATTTGTTTATAATAAAGCAGTTTCACCCATAAAATGGTCACTACTCCAGTTCATTCCCTATTTCACTGTTATTTGTTGTTACTAGCCGTTACAGTTTCAAATAGAAAAAAAAAATTCCTGCAATTCGCACCCGCACGATATCGACAGCAAAATTGGTCGATTTGATTGCTTGATTGAGAGGATTTCTCGCTAAATTTTTAATACATTGCTCTTTATATAATTGAATTTTTTAGGGTAATGGGCCATAAGCGGGCCGCAAGTTGAGTATCACTGTTATACACCTCTTTTGCAAGTTCGTCCTTCATTTCATTATCGTAAAGGTTGACAAGAGATGGGATCCATTATACTAGTTAGCAATATCTATAAAACAGCACACATACAGGTCCTAAAGATGACTTAAGATCTAGTGATGGCATTTGGCAAATTTCTGTCTTAAATTTTCAAGATACGTAACAAATATTTTCCCATCCAACTTTTTACCAGCGTTACTCGTTTAAAAAAACGTCTGAATATTTGAATAAAGAGAAATTAGTTCTCGTGTGCTAACGAGAGAAATATTTAGAAAATTCATCGCTAATTCTTTTTAAAAAAATATATTGTGTGTAATAGTTAATGAAGCGTATCAGAAAAGTTCAGATAATTTTAAAAAGTTTCGATCTCTCTCTCTCTCTCTGAAAAATTATTTTACGCATTATAAGAAAGAGGATATGACACCAACTTCCTCATTTCATTAGGTTTGTTAAGGAAAAATTAATAAAGTACATCACATCTTTAGAATAATTCAGAGGATTAACGAAGCATAAAAAATGCAAAATAAAAATCAATTTGCAGTCATTATCATTATATGGGATCTTAATGCTTTTGTAATAGGATTAAATTTATCAGAAAAATAAATTCTAGTATCTCAAAACTTATTTCTACCATTTTCTCTGATTTTAACTAAATTTAACTGATACAAAGTTATATTTTGAAATAGATTTGCATATGTATTAAAAAAACAACTATATATGTATTTTAAAGCACTGATATATAGATAACAATTGAATATTTTTCTTTTAATAATTTATTAAAACGTTTCAAAAATTTTTCCTTTTGCTTTGAAAAATTGAACAGCAGTCTAAATTTATTATAATAAAGAGTCATCTTAGACAAAATAAAAATTTCAACAATAACCCTGACAAAAATTACCACACAAATATTTGGACTATTCTGCAGTTTTTTACTCTTATATTCTACTCATAGTGTATGGTAATTGTTAATAAAGCAATAGGAGAGCTATTGGTGATTGACCTCGCAATTTTTAATCACAATCAAGTGACGAAAGCAATCCCTAACCTTCCCATCTCCCAACTTTCACGCCACTCTAAAGGGAGGACTTTACTGGGCGAGTCTTCAGTGGCTCTAGGTCTCAAACTCATGACATCATGACACTCATGGACTGTGAACATGACCACTAGGCAACTGTGGTCACCAAAATGTTCGAAAGATCACATTTCACACGATTCGCATTTCTCGATGAGGAGTGCTTACCCAAATTTTTAGGTCATTCGTCCCTAGGGTTCAATTTCAATGTCAGGTAATATGAATTAAGATAATATTGAGGAGTGTGAGAAACTGGAGTATACAGTAGAACCTGTTTCTGTGTGTTTCTTTTTTTATGCGATTTTATTTTTGTGCGATTTTTTTATGCGGTGTATGAATTTCAACGGCTTTGGCACCAACTGCAATGCTTTCTATCACTGTACCAGTGACGAAACAGAGAATATTAGGGCCACCCTGCAAAATCAGATTTTGCCTTTAATATTTTATAAATTAGGTAAAAACGTACAAGGCGTCAGTCATGCCTTGGGCCCCCAGGAGTCCCGGGGTTGCGGGGGTGTACGTTACTGTTATAAACTGTGTTCCGACAATGCACGTTCAGTTTCTTTTTCTCAACGCTCCAACTGACCGCGCTTGATTGAAGACGAAACTATAAATGAGCGTAATCAATAATTCGATAGATTATGTAGGCGGACAAGAAGAACCGGATTCTTTGCGAGCGGATAAAATATATGCAGGGATACAGCTTTCCAATAAATTGAGAAAACATTTTCTTAAAATAGATACCAATTTCGAAAAGGATATGAAATTTTAAAAAGAGCTTCGATCACGTATATCTGGTTATCGTGACATTTACAAGCAACTGACCTACCGACGGAAATTTCGTCGCAAAACTTAACTCTCACTTTATGGTGCCAAAAAAATAAAGCAATTGAAATTGTATCTTGAAGTGACGAAAGCGATTTTGAACTTACTCATCACACGAAAATGAGTGCGTTGGAGTACGATGAGTAGCATTTAATTATGTATGTGCATTTTGAACACTTCTCCGTGCATACAATGCAAAACTAAATGTTTTTAAAACGCTTCCATGTGTAATTTAATTATTTATTTTGTCATGGAAGTACTTTCTCATAAATTTCGTAAGTGACTGGCGTAATTTCTAAATGCGATTTTTTTATGCGGTGCTCTTCCACCACAGAAAAAAATTTTTGTAGTATTTCGACGAATTTGTATATAATACGTAAGAATTTATGAAATTTTCGAATATTTTTTTGTCTAGTTTTGTCCCTATATACCGCCCAAAATCAGGTTCTACTGTACTTATACTCCTAAGGACTGTAGATGTTTTTGAAAAGGAAATTAAAATAAATTTGTACAGTGAGAAAATACAAAATATACATAAAATGTATCTATTCTAAATAATTAAATATTATTACTTCTTAAAAATATATATATAAAAAAATTCTTCCGTTTAGATGCTTATAATTATAAGGGAAATCAAACTGTTTTTATTTAATTTACGAAATAATAATTGCCAATAGATGCATACTTTTTTAATTACAGGTTTAAGCTCTGAAATGCTCTCAAACAAAAATAAGTTAAAGTACTTCGCTAAAAACAATTTACGAAAAGCTGAAGTGAGAAAAATTCGGGTTTGAATTTCGTTTCAGCTTACACCTTTACTTATATATATATATATATATCGCCAACTTGGTAAACTATTATCTTCATATTAGATAAAAGTCCAATACAAAAATGAGCAGCTGGTGCAATTTGACACAATTTTGTTTTCTTCTTTGCCAAAGGTGTGGAATAAAATAGGATTGTACCCGTTTGGATTTACATGCTGTATAGCTAATATCTAAAATTTCTGAAGAAAATGAGATCAAACGCGGGATTGATGGTTTCGTACAGAAGAGATCTGGTGAAAAATCAAAGTTACGCCTAAGGAGATTACAAATAGCGTAAAATGGAAAGTTATATTTTAGGATTTGAAACATTTTAATCTTGAGGAATCGGGAAATTTTAACTGTTATTGACAAGATTTAAGAAATAAGAAAGACATCAAATAGATTCACCTAATGACAAAATGGATTTATTACTTATGTTCTAATAATATGAAAGCTGAGAAATATCTGAGGTTATTATACGTTCATAGAATATTGTTCGCCTTTTATGATATTAATTCTATTTTTCAGCAAGACACTGAATATTTTTGATGAAAAAGCAGCAAAATAAAAATGCTCGAATGAAAAACATCAATATTTTGACATGGCTAATTCCCCAGACATAAAAAGGTTACAGAAAACGTTTGGGTTTATCTTGTTAGAAAAAATTATGCAAATGGAAGGTAATATAATTTATTTAAAGAGCTTGAGGATAGCATCTATGCAGCAAGGGATGGTACAGAAGCTGAGTTAAAAAAAATTAGCTGAAAATATGCCAGTTAGAACTCATTGCCTTTCTATGTAAAAACGATAAAATTTACAAGTTTTACTTCTACGTAACTTCAATTAATAAAAAATATATTTATTTCACAATTATTCCCATCCTAAGATTTTGTTTAAGCAAAATATTTGCCGACTTAATAATAATGAGACCCAGTGCATAATTTTTATAATGATTTTTGTAAATCAGATACCCTGAACACAAAAATAATGTTAATATTTTTCCTACCATAAATGGTTTTTTTTCACTGAAGATAAGCATTCTAAGTTAAATAGCTAAAAATTGTAACAGAATTATACCTACAATCTCTCTCTCTCATTAATCTTTAATATTATTTGCTGTAAAAAATATAGAAGTTACGAACGTTAGAACTCACACTTCTTCAAATATGGAAAAATAAATCAGTAGGGAGACTTCACTGGTGCAATCCTTCAAATGTTGCATTAATACAGAAGATCTTTCGTACTTTATTTATCTATTTTGATAGTTAATTTTTATCAATTAACAGCGCATTTTTTGTGGCAATTTTCCTTTTATCTGGTAGCCATGATTCTCAGCAATAGTCTAGCTCGAATTTTTCATGAAAGTAAACTTTTTCTTAGTACCGTCAATCAAATTTCACTCAATTCTTCTTGAACCATTTTCCGAACTCCGTTCAGTGTGTGTGTGTTCTTGGATACAATTTATCTAAGGCTTGTTTTAATAGACTGAAAGCGAAATAGTCCATTGGAGAAGTGAAGGGTGATTTTACACTTATTTCATCAAATGGGGTACATTTAATCCCTGTTTCTGATTCGAAATAAGCGGCAGTTGATTTAGACGTGTGATTAGAGGCTTCGTCCATATGAAGCTCAACTTTATCAATGTCCTTTCCACATAAAGTCGGAATTTCTTTTTCAAAAATTGGTTGTAAAATATTCTGCTGATAGTAGAGTGAATTAATTTCGACTTTATTTGAGAGGGTTTTTTTTTATTTTTAATTTGCTGCTGTTAGAAAATCCTGCACCTATCATGAATCCCTTTGGGAACTTTTACCGCAATCTGACAAAGCCGTTTCGTACGTTCATTTCCGACAGTTGATCAATAGAAAGTTGATCTTCTTTTGCTTCACTCACTTAAATATATTTATGTCTCATCGAGTGTTTCCAAAAATTTCCATTTTTCAACATCTAGGTATTTTTTTATATAATTTTATGCAATTTACTTTTCTATCAGCAATATGATTTACAAAAGGAGTCGAACTTTAGGTTTATAAATATCTTTTTTAACTTTAATTATTTATGAATAATTTTAATTACGGTGCCGGAAGACATTACTAGCCTCGATGCAATGGATATTTGAGTCGGTGGATTTTTTTTTAGGGTCAAAGATTTCATTTTCTTGATAGTTGCCTGCGTTTGAACAATCTTTAGGATGAAGCTTCGTGGTCCTGTTTCTTTTTTACTTTCAGCTAGTGGTTTTATCCCTTTCAAATTTAATGTATTATAAGTACCTTTTATTGAAATGCAATAGCCGAGATACATTGATGTAGTAATACATTGATGAAGTGCTTATAAAGCATTCAATTTTAAGTTGAATTGTATTTAATTCTACCCATTTTATTTTAAAGATAATTCTTTTAATACCCATGCACACAATGCTACATAACTTTTTTTACAGTGAATCGTTATATTTTATTAAAACTTTTCATCCTAATAAATCCATGTTAAAGGAAATAAGGTATAAACTCAAATATTTTAAACTACAAGTCCAAACAAAACACTAACACACGCTACCATACCTAACATATGAAAAGCTATAACGACCTCCATGCTTTTCGTCAGCTTTACGTAAAGAAGACACTTTGTGATCTTTATCTAAGCTTGTTTACTCTATTGACATCATTTAAATAAACCACTTTCGGTTTCAATCTATTCATCTTTACCATCTAGAGACAGGGGGGTTTGTCAAAATTGTTGAAGCGTGGACAATGACATCAGGCTCCGCTAGGAAAAACAAATCCTTTTATAATTACTAAAGGAAAACGGAAGTCACCCAAAGGCGATACAGTGCATCCGCTTTATATAAAGTGCACGAAACACCACATTTCACATCAAATTCAACTGATACACATTATCCGAAAGGTAAGTGAAAGTTCCTTGCTTGCTTGCCTAAGATTTGCACAGTCAGTGATTCGAAAATCATTAGAGAGAGTTGCCGGGATCATTGGATACTTTTGCGGCAAAGTGTTGGAAACGGTTGATGCACTAATCGTTGCATAAGAGCTGCGGTTGAAGTAATTTGTGTTTCTCTCTAACTTCAGTGATTTTGGGATTTGTAAGTTAATAGAGTATATTCAAAGAAACGTTTTGAATAAGATTTTATAACTTAAGGTATCCGACTACGTTCGGAACTGTTATTTTGCAAAAGCTTATAAAAATGGATAATTCTTATGATATTTAGTCTCACTTAGATTAGAATACATGCATAAAATTGCGTTTTAAGAATATTATTACAGTAAGAAATTATTTAGATGCAATATTTTGTCAAAAAAATGAACATTGAATTACCTATTATCATAACATTGTCCTTTTATGGACAATGCTTATGTATAGCTATACAGAGCCTCTATACAGAGCCTGAACTAGGATTTTTGAAATATATAACTTAGAACTGGATTTATCCATATTTTAATATAACAGAGAAGAAAAATTTTAAGAAAAAAACACCAATAATTATTTCAATTGGTTGTAACTCTGAAAATAATGTGATATAATTTTACAAAAATCTTAGTTCAGGCCCTCTGGAGAAATCTTTGTTTATATATATAAGCGAAATATTGTTATTATAGAAGCATTTTTCATACAAGGAGAATGTTTTGAAAATAGGTAACTCTAAGTTCCTTTTTTGCCAAAATATTGTATTTAAATAATTTTTTATTCTAATAATATTCTTAAAAAAAATTTATACTTGTATTCTAATTCAAGTAACACTAAATATTACGAAAGTTATCAATTTGTATGCTTTTTTTAAATCACGCTTGCAAACGTAGTCGGATATCTTAAGTATCTGTGGGATAGAAATTTACAAATGATGCAACTGTGTGCAGTTATTTGGATAACAATAATGGTGGAAAGAGTAAAAAAAAATTAAATTAAAAATAATGACATCTGAATTAAAATTAATACTTAACTTATTGCAATCTGAAAGGAGTTATAATGTTTAGTTCATTAACACACACTATCTCAGTTTTTTTTCTCATTCAGATTCAAGTCCCATCTTTTTCATACAGTATTAATAAATATTCTAATAAATATGAATTATAAATTTTTATTATAAAGCGTTTAAAAATGCTTTCAAAATTCTTCCCGTTTAAAAACTTCGTTTTCTAAGAAAGGTTTTCTCCTGACAAAGGGATATTGTAGTCTTTGAAGTATTTAAGAATTATATTCGAACTTTTTTTCACAATGTTTTTCTCTATCCTTTAATATACGTTGAAGTTTAAAAATATTATGAATTACTATACATTTGGAGTTAAATTGGTATTTATCGATGGATTATCTACGATAAAAATAATTTTAAAAATGTACAGTTTTACTGTATTCAAGGATACTGTGTAATAGTTATATAATGAATTTGTGAATGCAATACGAACCAAAATGTATAGAACTCTAACTATTTGTTTTAAATGTAGACTATTGTATATGTTTGATTTCAAAAAAGTTACGATTGAAATAATGGGAAAAGGGGATATGTACATTTCTTACTTTTTAATTTTGATTATCAAAAACATTTTTAGAAATATTTTAGTAACTTGTTTGTGATTTTCAGATTCATTAAAAATATAATAAACTATTTTCAAAAATGTAAGATAAAAAAGTAGTAAATCCTTCTCTTTTTTGCTTTAATTTTGTGGGTATTCTTTTATTTCTATATAAATATGTACAATTGTCTAAATTTGGAAAGGATATAATTAGTTTTCAAAACAGCATTTTCTTTTAATTCTCTGGAATTTAAAATTAAATAGCTTTTATTTAAAAAATAAAGAAAACTTAATTTCTTTATGTGTAAAATGGAAATTACGAACGCGAATTTTTTGAAAAAAAAAAATATCACGTACAAACTTATTTTTAACATTATCATTTTCGATATTAGAGGCATTTTTCACAAAGCACGAGATTATTTTTGTAATTTTAACTAATTAAAAACTACTCGTAAAATATGTGTTGCATTTTTTAAACTCCTAATATACACAAAAAAAATTTATTATTTCACAAGTTTTTAGTTTTAATAGCAAATTTTAAAAATTTATTGTAAAGGGTGTTTTTTTAGAAGTATAGAACTTTAAATTGCAATAAAACAACGATGTATTATTCGATTGACATGAATTTTTTTTATTCGAAAGATAATCTTGTGGCATTACATTTTAAATATGATTTCTGGCACATGACTGCCACGGCTGGCTCGGATGTAGTCCAATCTGGACGTCCAATTTTCGATGACTTTTTCCAACATTTGTGGCCGTATATCGGCAATAACACGGCGAATGTTGTCTTCTAAATGGTCAAGCGTTTGTGGATTATCCGCATAGACCAATGACTTTACATAGCCACACAGAAAATAGTCTAGCGATGTTAAATCACAAGATCTTGGAGGCCAATTCACAGGTTCAAAACGTGAAATTAGGCGGTCACCAAACGTGTCTTTCAATAAATCAATTGTGGCACGAGCTGTGTGACATGTTGCGCCGTCTTGTTGGAACCACAGCTCCTGGACATCATGATTGTTCAATTCAGGAATGAAAAAGTTAGTAATCATGGCTCTATACCGATCACCATTGACTGTAACGTTGTGGCCTTCATCGTTTTTGAAGAAGGATTCCACCAGCCCATAAAGCGCACCAAACAGTCAGTTTTTCTGGATGTAACGGTGTTTCGACATACACTTGTGGATTAGCTTAACTCCAAATGCGGCAGTTTTGTTTGTTGACGTAGCCATTCAACCAGAAGTGCGCTTCATCGCTAAACAAAATTCGCTTATGAAAATCGGGAACAACGGCAATCTCGTTTTGGGCCCATTCGACGAATCTACGCCTTGCTTGATGATCGTTTTGATGAATTGCCAAACCAAACTGAGAATAAATCACTTGAGAGCTGTTAAATCGGTCGCCTTCTTGGAAAGTAATGCCAACTTAAACTTCTATACCTGGGAAAAAAACACTCTTTACTTTCTTGACAATTCACTTAAAAATTCCGTTTTTTAAAAATCTACTTATGTAATGCTAAGCAGTCATGAAAATCCCGTTATGTCATAAGTTCTTCGTCGAAGATGCTTCCTTAAAGCCCTTTCGCCGAACATTATATATCAGATTAGTAAAACATACTTAGTGGATTCGCTCCACTTCGTTCTTCATGTAATCAACTTTCCTTTATCCGAAATCATATCAGTGCATGCATTAGCGAACACTTTGATGTTATTTTCTTCCGCACAAGTAACATTTCAAAAAATAAATAATCTTTCCTTTCACATTAAGTCGCAGAAGACAAAAATCGCAAAAGAGAATAGATCGAATAATTCTTATAGATTCAAGGAAGGGAAATATAGTTCCTTTATCTCCTTTATTTAAAATAAATCTCAAACAGACAATAATTATATATCTTAATAGCATTTTATGTATTATTCAAAAGCCCTATTTAGAAAGGAAATCGCATAAAACATTCTGAGAATAACGCAGTACACTTCATACAGACAGGTAAAAAGCAATATTTATTAACACGATTTTAGAAAATGTTCACGCTTGTGTAAGCTGAAATAACAATGTATAAAAGTAGATTCACAGTTAATAGTTGCTTCTTGTAAAATCTCTGAAAAAAGTAAACTAAATATATACAAATCAAAAATAGAAAACAGGCTTGCCGCTTCAAATATTTATTTTTTGAAAAAAAAGGTTAGACATAACTTCTTATAATCGAGGTTCATTCATCTTTCATGAATAAAGTAACATAGTCTAATATTATTTCAGAAAGGATTTTTCTTCCAAAGAATTTTGTATACCGTAAAATCCGTCGTATATTCCGCACCTATACTTTCAAGCTGAATTTCACCGTATAACACGCACCCCCTTTTTATGAAGAAACCTCAAAAGTACGTGTCAATACTCATACTTCGAAATCATTCATTTGAGGTATTATCCCAAGCTTTAGAAAAAGTAGTATATTTCTAGAACTAAAATCCTTTTAAGTTCATAAAGAATATCATTTCTGTTAAATAAACAGTATTTTGATGTATGTAGAAGTCTTAATTTTTTTGTGCTCTCACCTCTTTCTTTATTTTTAAATGTCACATTTTTATACCTGGCGTATAACACGCACCCGTACATTTCGTTCTAATTTTTGGAGTTAAAAGTGCGTGTTATGCGCCGGATTTTATGGTAGTTAAAATTCATCATTCGAGAATATTTGTGCGAATGCATTGATATATTACAAAGATAAAAGAAACTGATAAGTTAAATATGTGTCTGAGTGTAATAATATATTTGCTCATAAGTAATATTATTTAAATCGAAAGTGGACGCTTTTTCGTCCCACTCTGTTTGGATTTTCACTAAGGAATTGTTGATTAAAAAATACTTTTCTCAGTGAAATAGGGAGAGTTGCATTAACATCGCGCTATAAAGTAATACTAGGCGACGACCTTCGTAATTTTTAGCCTCGGTTAAATGACAAGAACAACATCTGCCTGGCACTCCCTGTAAACTACCACACAACGTCAATGGGAGGACTTTGAGCTCGACAGATTTAACTTGCATCAGGCTCCTCTCCACGGCAGGTCTTCACTCGAATCCGTGACACGCCAACCGTGAGTTTGTGACCGTAACCACAAGGCAACCGCAAGACTCCTATTTATCCAGTCACTGGTCCTTTGTCACTAGATTAGATTGATTTGTTGAAATGAGTTTGTGACCGTAACCACAAGGCAACCGCAGTATCAGAACTCCTATTTATCCAGTCACTGGTCCTTTGTCACTAGATTAGATTGATTTGGATTGAAATGAGTTTGTGACCGTAACCACAAGGCAACCGCAGTATCAGGACTCCTATTTATCCAGTCACTGGTCCTTTGTCACTAGATTAGATTTATTTGGATTGAAATGAGTTTGTGACCGTAACCACAAGGCAACCGCAGTATCAGAACTCCTATTTATCCAGTCACTGGTCCTTTGTCACTAGATTAGATTGATTTGGATTGAAATAATATTGTTTTAGAAGGTATACAAGAATTATTGGTAATGGAGAGCTTGCTATTCTGAACAACGAATCAAAAAAGGAAAATGACACCCGAGTTAATTATTCACTCTCCTAGTTTTCATTCTATTCCATGTGAAAAATTCAAGGATTGGTAATTCTCTCCCCATACAATTGAGAAGTATTTCGTATGATTAGTTTTTGAAAGAAGTAGAGTTCAGATCCTTGAACATCATTGGCTTCACAGCTGGTAATTTTAATTAAAGGATTACCGCTGCACTAAACCAACCATAAACAAAGGAAATTTATTTTTCTCCCACTATTTGTATCCTTTTTGGTCACATAAAAGATGTAACTGTTAGGAAGAAATATATATACTATTTGCTTTTAATCTGAATAACAACTCTTTAAAGTATATATAAATACTGCCTTGCATTCGGTTTTATAGTTATTTTTTGAAGTTTGAACTTGCAAAATCACGATTGAGAAAATAAAAATAAAAACAATACAGTGTTAGAATTAGATTTATGAATTTAGGATTTAACTAAGTGCAACTTCAGACTTAGGACTGATAAGTGTGGTTAAACTAGTTTGAAGGGATCATCCTTCCTCCTATTGCAACTTGTGTGGTATATATATATATATATATATATATATATATATATATATATAGGTCAAACTGCAAATATATAAATTCATAAAATTCTCAATAATTTGGAGGATACTCAGGATTTGTACTTTTGTGAACACAATAGATATTTTAATTTAGTTATTAAATCTTATTCTTATCATGGCATAGATACTTTCTAAGCTTTTTAATTTAATATAAGTTATTTTACAGTTTTTATATGAAATTATTTATTTATTATTTTTATTGACAAAATTTTATTAAAAAATATTTTTCAGGGTAATGATGGACCTCAAGTTATGTTTCCTGGCCTTAGTGGCCATGGTGGCTATGGTCGAATATGCAGAGGCGTCTTGCTGTGTTTATTACCACTACCATCCCGTTCATCATAAAAAGTAAGATTTGAATTTATAATCTAAGTTTTTGAAAATCGTAAGTTTTTTTTCATTATAAAAAATTCTGGAATTTTAAGCCAAAAATCACAATTCGTAAATAACACAAACGCATGCAATCTTGAGCTAAATGCTGTAACTTATTTGGAAATATACATGTTTAAAATTTCGATAACATAATTGATTTTAGAGTAACATGAGTTATCATAAGAATAATAATAACTGTATCATTGGAAAAATATCTGAATGCAGAATACTATACATACATATTAATTAAATTACATAGAGATGTATTTTATTTTAATCATATTATTCTTTAGTAAATAAAAGAAAAACGATTTACATTTTATTGGATATGAACAAGATTCATTCAGTATATGATTAGCTGACTGAAGTAACGAAAATGTTACTAAAGTTGAAAAAGAGCAAATCGTAAGATATTTGTTGTATTTCTTAACTTTGCAATGTGATAAGAATTAAAAAGAATTTTTATTTATTTTTCATGGAAAAGAATCAAAACAAAATCAAACAAAAATTACCGTGGAATAGGATGTTTGATTTATATAGGACAAGGGAAGGTTTACTTGGAGGAGGTATCCTGTAAGATACGATATTAAAACTGAATTATGTGCTTAACATAAAACGAACCTTTTATAAGTACTTTTGTGTATAAGTAAAAAAATTGAATTTTCATTTTATAGTGTGAAAACTTAATTAAGATGTATCATATATATATATTGTTATATCATGTTATATATATATATATGTGTTATTCATAATATTTTCCCTTAATGGGGAGTGGGAGATTTCACTTTATCATTAAATTGTTTAAATGAATGTCGCATGAGTATTAAGGGCAATGTTAATAATAATTAATGTTATTTATATGTACGTGTGAGTATGCTCTCTAGTTGTATAAATTTAATATCATCTGTTAAAGTCTTTTATATGTATAAAAATGTATAATGTTAATCAAGCCAAATCTGTATTCATTTTCTTTCATACACACTTCTCGATTTCCTTTTGAAGCTTTATGAGCCGTGAAGATGCATTCGGGAAGGAGCTTCTTTAAGTAGTTAAAGCGTAATACCGTAAATCCTTTAAGCAGATCAAGCGTTAACTTCTGTGTCTATAAGTTCGAAATTCTCCTTGTCTTTCCCTGTTTTAAGAACATCTATTTATATGTCGAATGTATTTTGCACCGAAAAGAGACCGTGAAAATATAAATCATTTTACCCCTTGTCAAGGACTTCTCCTTCTATCTTATTGGCTTTGTAAGTGACTTTCTTGGGCAACTTAATGATGTTCCATAAAAAGATATATGTATGGTTAAAATATCATATCTGTATTGTTCAATCTCTCTGCTATAGATTTGTTAAGTCTTTGTTTTAAATTTAAACACAATATAGTTAATACATGAAATTGATTAAAAGGGCATATTGTATTTGTTCGTATCTAAGGCACCGTCGATTCTAAGCAATACCCTAAATTCTCAACACATTTTTGTGTAAAAAAAAAAGTAAAAGATTAATAGATCTCCGATATTTAAGAAATCGAAGAAAATTAAAATGAGAACTAATAGGAAGGAATAATTAACTTATTTTATTAGCATTAAAAACTTTTAAATGTTTACAGGAACCCGTAATTACTCTAAAGGGGTGAAAACTCAATTTCCCCCTCCAACGCATTTTTTTCTGACTTCAACTTTAAGCCGCATTCGATTTTTCAGTAGCATTAATATTGGAAAAAGTGCTGCTTAGATTCGAATAAATATGGTATTCAATTTAAGTAAGAAAAAGGAGCATAAAAAGTATTTTAGGTTACTGTTAAATCTAATATACTATGAAAACTTCTCATTAGTTAGATATACATATTCTGCAAGTAAAATATTCAATACTTTATTTGTTCAAAAAGAATCTTAGTTTGTTTTAAAATAAAAATGCTTTTAGCTGCACTAATTCAGTAGTTTTCACCAAGAATAAGTCATTTTAAAGTGCGCACATATGTCTAACAGTTTTTTTAAATTGTGAGCAATATGACCCTTTATCAAGCCATAATTAATTCATGTACTCATTAGGCCCTAAATAATGATAACTAAGCAAAATTTGTATTTGTACATTTTGAAATATTTCGAGGATTTGAGAGGATAAAGTTTAATTATTCACGGAAATGATTAGTAATTTATTTGTTCTATGTAATGTTTTTGTACAATAAGTTAAAATGTTAAAAGTACATGATTTCGTTATTTCTGCTTGTGACATTCAATGAGAAAAATTGGTAAATATGTGTCAATTTTAGAAAATAGACATAAAAGACATAAAATTTAGAAAATGTTGATTAAAATGATGATTGAAAATTAAATTAATAATAATAAAAATAAAAAAAATTCCCTTGGACTTCTTTTGCATGCATTTTGACGATATTACCAAGGAATGAGAGAATTTTCGCTGAGATTAAAATGATAATACGTAGCTGAATTATTTAATATCATTATTAAATTAATTTGTTTTCAGTTTCTAAACATCAAACTCAGACATGAATAAGGAAAATTAAAAATTTCAAGTAAGAATTAATTATTCACATGATGATAGAATTTGAAAAAAAAAAATAACATTTTAATTGTCTTTATTCATAATCAAAATTATTAGGAAAAACATGCGAAAATATTATGAAAATAATTTTGAAAAACAGAATTATATTTGAGAGAAATAATAAAAACTACGTATGAGAGAACAATTTTCTAACGAAAAATTTAAAAATATGCTGAGTAAATTATGTTGTAAGAAGAATTTCTTGTCTAAAAATAAGCATGCCCTTTTATATTTATAAGTAAAGATATATATCTAATAATATTTCCAAAAAGTTAGGCTTAATCAGAGAATTTAAAGATTATATTTATAATCAAACAGTTAATAATAAAATATTTTTGAATTTTACTCTGTATAGATAACATTTTTTTTTATATTTCAGGCCTGAAAAGAAAGTGATTGTTATAAAGGATAAATCAGAGCATCACCATCACCATCACCATCATCATAAACACGGCCATCATCATGGCCACGAACACAAGCATGAACATGGTCATCATCACAAACATGGACATGAACATGGTCATCACCACAAACATGAGCATGGTCATCATCACAAACATGGTCATGAACATGGCCATCATCATCATCACGGTCACGATCATCATCACAAACATGGACATGATCATGGCCATCATCACCATCACGGTCACGATCATCATCACAAACATGGACATGAACATGGACACCATCATGGACATAAACATGAACATGGGCATCATCATGGACACAAACATGAACATGGGCACCATCATGGACACAAACACGAACATGGGCACCATCATGGACATGAACATGGACATCATCATGGGCACAAACATGAACATGGACATCATCACGGACATGAACATAAGCATGGTCACCATCACGGACACCATCATGGTCATCATCACGGTCATCATCATGGTCATCATCACGGTCATCATCATGGTCACCATCATGGTCATGAACATGGTCACCATCATGGACATCATCATGGTCATGAACATGGTCATCATCATGGCCATCATCACGGTCATCATCATGGCCACCATCACGGTCATGAACACAAACATGGTCACGAACATGGGCACCACCATGGACATCACCACGGACATCATCATGGACATCATCATGGACATGAACACAAACATGGACACGAACACGGACACCATCATGGACATCACCATGGGCATCATCACGGACATGAGAATAAACATCATCATGGACATCACCATGGACACCATCATGGGCATCATCATGGACATCATCACGGGCATCATCACATTATTGGCCATCAAAGTGCACCGAAACCACAAATTCATGATCTTTTCGGTTTCCATTACAATCAAAAATAAACAACAAAATTTTTTTTAAAGATTTAATTTATGAAATGAAAATCTATTTATTGAAGTCTTTTTGTATATTTAAAAATGTACATTATGAAGTATTGTAGATAAATGTATGTGCTCCTGTAATGTATTTATATATGTTGAACAAATAGTTAAAAAATTCCTTTTGAAAAAAGTGAAGGCCTACAATTTCCTCATCATCTTAGGGAGGGTAAAATATGTTATGTGCAAGAACTTCAAACATACATATTTGTAAAAATAAAAAAGTATCGCTTTTCATTGTTGTTTGATTGCTTTGTCTTGAGAAAATACATCTTTGTTCTTAAACTACCTCTTATGCTTACTTGGAAATTTTTTTTCTTCCTACGTGTGTTTCATTTTTCTCATAACTTGAAAATCATGAAAGCTATGCGACTTGCAGAATAAGCATTTATAAATCAATTGTTTAATTTACAGAAATATTTTCTATAAATATATATATATACCTTATTGTTTAATACTCATATATATTTTATAGTATTTAAATAAAATGCACTTTGGATTTTATTAATTTAAACACATTTAGGACGATAGCTTTTTGAGAAATATATGTTGTATTTCAAAATAGCACAGTATACAAGCATCCTAGAAATTATTAAGAAATACACTTATCTTTAAATGATGTTATTCTCCAAGAGTAAAAAAAATATTAGTAAATATATATTCCATCAAGTTTTTCAGAAATTGTATTGCTTTACAGTTTTATTCATTGTTTAAGAAAATGGAGAAAACTCCCGAAATTTGTATTTTGTATATATATATATATATATACTAGCCGTTACCCACCCGCTTCACTGGGTATTTAACGATGTTGTGTAAATGTATACTGTTTACATATATATAAATTATTGATATCTAGCATTAAGAATTCGATTGTATTGAAAAATATATTTATAGCTGTAACTTTCGCATCTTGATATAAAAAAGACATAAATTATAATATCTAATTTCTATTTATATATAAAATAGAAGTAGAAAAATTTTTTGCGCTCACTTAACCAAATAATGAAGTGGCTTGCCACCAAAGCAACTTTCAGTGGATCTCTACTCCATAAAATAAACATTCGGGCAAAATTTCAAGTCTAAATCTAACAGAGCAAAAACGGAATTTTTATCATCAATACCTCGTTGAGAACATTCTTAGCGGATTCCAATTCAACAAAAAAAGAAGCATGAAAACCAAATTTTATTATTATAGTCCTAGACGTTCGAAAATGGGAATTTTGTCTAACAAATAGCCCCAATAACTCTCCCCGCTTCCCCCTGGAGTTGATTTCCGTAAAAACCATTCTTAGTGGAACTCTATTCAACTAAAGAAACGTGCTCAACAAATGTCAAGTAAATGGGTTAAATTCAAAAACAGAAATTTTTCAATAACACGCCTTAAACGTTCGCAACCCCTCTCCTTTGGGGGTCCGTTTACGCAAAACTAATCTTTTGTAAAAGGAACTCTATTCCATGAACGGAGAACATACCTTCTAATTTTCAAACAGGTGGGTCTAGTGTTGAACAGTGGAAATGCTTATCTATGACGCCCCTTAATCCCCCTCAGTGACCCTTGGGGATCAATTTTCACCAACGCTATTTTGTAGCAAATCTTTACACAACGAATGGAATTCACTTACCAAATTTTAAGACTGTACGCCTAATAGTTTAAAAAAGGAGATAATTACCTATAATGCCCCTCAATTCTCCACAACGCCACTTGGGGCGTCGATTTTGACAAAACCCATTTTGTAGCGGATCTCTTCTCTATGAAAGGAATCCGCTTACCAAATTTCAAGACTGTTCGTTTAATATTTTAAAAATGGAAATAATTATCTATAACACACCTTAAGCCTCCGCAACGCTACTTATGAAGCGATTTTCACAAAACCCATCATATAGCGGATCTCTACTCACTGAATGGAATCTGCTTACTCAATTTCAAGATATTACGTCGAATAGTTTAAAAAAGGAGCTAATTGCCTTTATATAACGCCCCTTAATTCTCCGCAACGCCACTTGGGGGTCTATTTTCAGAAAACCCATTTTGTAGCGGATCTGTACTCTATGAAAGGAATCCACTTATCAAATTTCAAGACTGTGCGTATAATAGTTTAAAAATGGAAATAATTATCTACAACGCCCTTTAAGCCCCGGCAACGCCACTTAGTAAGCGATTTTCACAAAACCCATCTTATAGCGGATTTATAAATGATTGGAATCAGCTTAATCAATTTCAAGATTTTACGTCTAATAGTTTAAATATGGAAATAATTATGCATAACGCCCCTTAATTCTCAACAATGCCACTCGGGGGTCGATTTTGACGACATCCATTTTGTAGCGGATCTCTTCTCTATGAAAGGAATCCTCTTACCAAATTTCAAGATTGTACGTCTAATAGTTTTAAAATGGAAATAATTATGCATAACGCCCCTTAAGCGCCCTCAATGCCCCTTGGAGGTCGATTTTTGTAAAAATCATTATGTAGGAAATCTCTACTTTATGAAAGAAATCTGTGTATCAAGTTTTTCAAGACTGTACATTTAACAGTTTAATAATGGAAATAATTATCTATAACGCCCCTTAACTCCCCATAACGCCCCTTGGGGCTTGATCTTTGCAAAATCCCTTCTTAGCTGATATCTGCTCTTTGAAGGGATCAAATTTCAAATCTGTAGGTTTAATAGTTCCGGAGATACCATGATTAGTCAGTCAGTGAGCGAGAGAGTCGCTTTTCTCCTTTATATATATTAGATAAATAACCCATTTTTTAAATCATAAATAGTTTTTTAAATTAAAGTTGTATTGCACAAATATGAGAAAAAAAATGATGGCTTACAATTTAAATATACAATTTTCATAATGTAGTTTTTTTAAATTTAAGAATCTTTCTCTCTGGAAGGGAATTTTTTTTCCTCTTTTTTCAAACGAGGCTGCGGATTGGTAATTACCATTTCAGTCCTAGTACATTCACCAGGAGCTGATATCCTTTTTTTGTGTGTAGCACCATATAGTTAGATACCAATTGCCACAGTATAAATTTGACACCCAGTTTCCTTCCCAAAGGAAGACCCCTGAGCTCTGACGCGATGCTAAATTTTACAAGAAATTATTTTTTCCCGAATGCACCCAAGCGAAACAGGTGCTCTAGGGATTTTTAGCATGCCGCTTAATCATACGACATGGATGCTGTCAATTTTCTACATCAAAAAATTTTATCGACTTGGGCTGGGGTCAAACCTGCAAACTTGAACGTACAAAGCCAGCGCCTAACCAACTATGCCACCCAGTTGGCAAGGAAGACATTCTAGAAGGCATTCACTTTATTAAAAAAATATGTATGCAAAACATGATTGTCTGTTAGGCTCTGGAAAACATAATATGATTATACCATAACACGTGCTGTAATAAAAATATTGAAAGTGTAAATTCCATAACGTTTCACTTTTATATAATTTAACTTAATTTTCTTATAAGCTTTATTTTCAATTATTCATTTGAATATTCAAATCATTTCTATTTTTTTTTCTTCTCGATGATCAAATATTATTTCGAGCACATATATTTTAGCGTTAAGTTTTTTTATTCCCTTATAAACTTTACTCCTTAATCTATTGAAATAACTTAATTCATTCCGGTATGTCTTTAATTTCCGTAAACTCGATGGCTAAATTTAAACGTTAGTTTGGCTGTGTGTAAGAGTTTCATTTCACTTCTTCCTTACAATTCTTAAAAAATCTCAGAAATATATTTTAGCAGTTGTAAATATATTTGAATGGTATTATTAAGCTTCTATACCTCTTATACATATCTTTTTATTATTTATTATAATTTTTTTCTTTTTAATATTTTTGTGAATTTATTTTTTTTATCTTAGATTTCGTAAAAAGAACCTCTACCAGTGTGATTTTATGTAATATATTTAACGAGTTACTTCCTTCTATGGAAATTGATCAGATTCTGTGAATCTACATTCTTGAAAATCACATTCCTCGCTCTCGCTTATCGTTATTTTATTTTATTTTATTAATTAATTTTTTTACAGTATACCAATTTTATATTAATCTTTTTAAAATTATACTTACATTTGGTCCAATCAGTTAAACAGAATGATAAGTGCTAAATAACTTTCTTGCATTTTTCAGCTCTTTTTAATTTAGAAGGATACGAGTTTAAATTCTTAGATGAAAAATATATTTTAAACTCTGAAAAGTATTAATTTTTTTATATTTTATAATTCTTAGTATGAATCAACTTGAGTAATGCAAAAATTAGCTTACTGATGAATAAACTCTTTCAATAATCCCAATAAATAAAAAAAAGTGAATTTTACTCCGATATTTATAGACAAGTATCTTTCTGTTTGCGAGGATTCAAGATTTGCTTGATTCATAAGGTACATGGGCTGCTGGAAATCAGATATCATTATTTGAAACAACAAATTCGTTGAAAGTATGGATATAAATAATACCTTAATAAAAGAGTATTTTTTACTGCGAGTAAATTTTAAAAGCGCCAAACTAAAACTGTTTTGCTCTGCCATTAAAAATTAAATTTATATTTCAGTGGGTAAAAATTGATCCTTATTTTAAATGGCTCTTTTTACAGTTACTTTTACCAATCCTTTTTTCTTACATTTTAATGAACTTTAATTAAATAGATTTTCTAAATATGTAAAAGAGAACAGAACAGAAAACTGTCAAATCAAATAAAAATTGTCTTACGTGAATTACAATTTTAACAAATCCACTTGGGGATAAAAATAATTTTAAAAGATTGAAGTATGTGTTAATATTATAAATAACTGTATATATAACTGGAAGAAACCAGGATCAGATTATAACTATTAACAAATTACACTACTGGCCATTAAAATTGCTACACGAGGAAGAAATGCAGATAACTAATAATATTTATTGGACAAATGTATTATACTGGAAATAGCAAATGATTAAATTTTCAAGAAATTTGGGTGCATAGATCCTGAGAAATTAGTACCCAGAACAACCATCTTTGGCAGTAATAAAAGCAGTTATACACCTGGGCGTTGAATAAAATACAGATTGGATGGCATGCACAGGTACAGATGCCCATGCAGCTTCAACACGATGCCACAGCTCATCAACAGTAGTGACGCGTGTGGTGACGAGTCAGTCGCTGAGCAATTGTGGACCAGATGTTTTCTATTGGCAAGAGATATCTTGAACGTGTAGGCCATGCAACAGCCGAACATTTTTCGTATCAAGATAGGTCCGTACAATACCTGCAACATGCGGTCGTGTATTATCCTGCTGAAACGTAGGGTTTCGTAGCGCTCGAATAAAGGGCAGAGACAAGAGACGTAACACAAGAGAAATGTAACGTGCATTGTTCAAAGTACTGTCAGTGCGATCAAGAGGTATCCCATAGCACCCCATGCCATCACGCCAAGTGATGGTCCAGTATGACGATAAGGAATGCACGCTGTCAATGTGCATTCACCACGATACCGTCAAACAAGGATGCGACATCTTGATGCTTTAAACAGAACCTGAATTCATCTTTAAAAACGACGTCTTGCTATTCGTGCGCCCAGGTTCGTCGTTGATCACACCGTTGAAGACGCTCCTGTCTGTGATGCAGCTTCAAGGGTAATCCCAGCCATGGTTTCCGAGCTGAGAGTCCATGCTGTTTCAAACAAGGTCGAACCGTTCGTGCAGACACTTCTTGCCTTGCAAACGATCCCAATTCTTGACTCAGGGCTCATGACGTGGCTGCATGATCCATTTAGGTCATGCGGGTAACATACCAGTCTTTTCGGCTGCTAGTGATAGAGAACCGTTGAGATCCAGCACAGCGTTCAGTTATTATCGTCCTGAATCCATCAACTTCATAATCTGCCAACAGTCATTGGATCTCGAACGACGCGAACAGCAATACTGCGATATAATAAACCGCAATCTCGGTACTCTACAATTCGACCCTTATCAAAGTCAGAAACGTGCTGGTACGCATTTCTGCTTCTTTCACCAGGCATAACAACAACTTTTCACCAGGCAACAACATTCTAATGCAATTTGTGTATGAGAAACGGGCTGAACAATTTCCTCATTTATACACATTATATGTGTCGCTACCGGCGTCTGCTTTGTCTGAATGCGCTGAAAAGCTAATCATTTTCACATCACAGCATCTTCTTCCTGCCGTTTAAATTTCACGTTTATAGCATGTCGTCTTCTTGGTGTAGCAATTTTAATGACCAGTAGCATATATCTGCCTCTAAATTTGGTATATCGCTGTGTCAACAATTCGATACATACTAGTTGTGTAACTCTACATTGACTAGCCCAAATAATGCTTCGATTTTTGGAGGAGAGAAGTCAGGTCAGGGAAAACTTTCCTAACATACTCTTCTAAAAAATTTGGAGAAATTTCAGACTCGCGGGATATAAGTGATTCTGAGAAGTTTTAAAGGTTTTTAAAGGAAACATTTTAATGTAAGGGCTATCAATTTCGCTCGCTAATAATGATGGCTTTGTCTGGGATGTCTTGGATGTGAAAAATCTAGTGGAAATGCAAAACACATAGATCGAAAAATTCGGCATATAGCACCGCATCGTCGTATAACGTGCCCCTATACATTCAAGGTGTAATTTTTAATTTTTAGGTATATTCTCTGTACAACACGCACCCCCTTTTGTAACACTTCTTTACTAGCTTCACCTGTTTTGTAACGGAATCGATTTTTTACCCACTTTAAAAAGTCAGATTAATTCGAAGTTTTGCATAGTTGTTAAGGGACCGATCAATACAATAATTTAATAATTTTGTACCATTGTCTTGATCAGGATCATCAGGATTAACAGTTTCCCGTTTCCAGATTTGGCAACGAACTCCAGATTTGGTGACTAAAAGAAAAAGTTACAACCCCAAAGCGAAAACGTTCATGGTTATACAAATACAACAAAACAAAGTGTTCTTTTTGTGTAAAAGGGAAGGATGCGTCAGCAATTTCTTGGTTTAATTAACAATAAAAGCGAGCTTTCTTAGTTTTTAAGCTATCATTTATTACGAAGAAACCTGAAATGTACGTGCGCAATGTTGAAGTTTATTCGAGATATTATTCCAAGCTTTAGAAAAAAAATAGTATACTTGTGTAACTACAACCCTTTAAGTTCATAAGGAATGTCATTTCTTTCAAATAAACAGTATTTGATACCTGTCGAAGCTAATTTTTTTTCTGTGCATATATGTTTTTTTTTATTTTTAAAGCTCTTATATTTTTATACTCGGCGTATAATGCGCAACCGAAAATTTCGGTCTTATTTTTTTGTGTTAAAAATGCGCGTTAACGCCGGTTTATACGGAACATCGAAGTAGAATACAGAATCACATAAAAAGGAAAATGCTTAAAGTAAGAAATATTTTTTAACTTTTTCGAATCAATGAAGAATCATTTAAGTCAGCAGGAAAAATAGTATGTAGGTGAAAAATCTATATCTCTCGGCATATACATTTTCACTGAAATAACAGAAAAATAAAATGCTACACTGTACCGAAGTGGTTTTGAAAAAAAACCCACCTGTAAGTTCGACAGTTCATTAAAATGATTCTATCAGATGTTACCTCACGAGATAGAAATTATTATAGAGAAAACTAAAAGCGGAATTCCTTACATAAGTTTACAAAATATTAGAGAAAAAGAGAAAAACCATTACATAATTTTACAAAATACTTAAAATAAATAAACAGAGAGTACTTCACATACATATTCTTTTAAAGTCAAAAAAGATAGTAATAATAAAAGGGAAACAAAAAACCGCGGAAAGCCGTTAGAACTCATGTGAATTTTCTCAGAAGAGAAAATGAGATGCAATTTCACTGTCGAACAGCTTATCCGGTGTTGGTGAAGTTTGCATTACCTTTGGTCGAGAAAGTCACATAACGGCCTCTGAACAAATAAGTACCATGCGGATGTATAAAGCTAGTGATTTTGAAGAACTTCGAAATTTTGTCCACCGATAACAAGCAGTTGTTACATATGACTAAAAAAATGTTGGAAGAATAGCTTACGGATAAAGCCACAAATAAATAAATAAATAAATAAATAAAATTAAAATAAAAATATTAAATGGAAAAGAAATAAAAATCTGAAATTTTGAAGGAAATTTTAATTTTTAGTCCAAATATAGATAATGCAGCCAGACACATAAAAAAAACATCGCACAATGATTTCGAAAAATTGTAAAGTTAAATGATGGTTACAATCTGATTTTTAATTTATTCGGTTGAAGAATGCAAAACATGCATTTTTCTAGGATGCATACTCAATAGATCACGATGTTGCGAAGAGGATAAAACCCGTTTCAAACATTCCGTCTACAAAATTGAGTCAAAATCAACTTATTTTTATAAAATTGCAAAAAAATACAAAATATCGATGTTTTGTTTTACATAAAAATTATACCTTGCCTTGATGAAATAAATGCTCCATCGATTCCGGAATTTTATTTATTTATTTTTATTATATTTTTTTATTTTCTGACTCCAGTACGTTGTGAATAATGGCAGCTTTAAAAAGAGACCAAAGACCGGAAAATTTTCTCCTGCTTCTCCCTTCGGTTCTACAAAAATACATGACATTACAGAGGTCCAATCTTTGACATTTTGGCTTTTTAAGTAACATTTTTTTTAACTAATTGTAATTTCGGAATCATAAGTCGGATTTTAATTTAAAAATTTTTTGGAATGGTCGAATTGGATTCCTTGAAATTGTTCTCTATACATTGCTACTATTGACGCATGCGTTACGTGACATTGTTGGGTTCTGTCGGCCCGTGAGTCACGAACCTAAGCGATATGGATATTTTAAAGTTAAACAAAGCTAAAACTTCCTTGAAAGGAAGCATTACTAGAGTTGTAACCTTCATGGACAACGTGTCCGAACATGTTGACATAACCGAACTGGAGGTCAAACTCAAAAAAATTGACCAACTCCAGAGGAAAATTGAAGAATCGAAACAATTACTTTTTGGAATAGAAACCGCAAAACCATCAGAAGAAGTAGAATTTGAAGATTTATACAAATGTGAAACACGTCTGGACGATTTGGAGTTAAGAGTTAAAAAATTGATTAACTCTATTAATGTATCATTGTCTGTGACTACAGTTGAAAAAAACAAATACGAAAACGGAACTTTTGCTCAAACAAAAATTCCACCCATAATACTTCCCATCTTTTCGGAAAAATATGAACAATTTAGTAACTTTAAATCCCAATTTGATGATTTAATTACAACAAACGAACAACTTACTCAGTCACAGAAATGGTATTATTTAAATTCCTGTCTATCAAATGAAGTTAAAGAATTTGCCTCCACTTTCGATACATTTTCTTCATTTTATGAAGCCCTCGAATCCCGATATGATAACAAAACATTGATTGTCGATATTCCTGTGCAACAATTATTAAATTTTAAGAAGATAGAATACGAGAATCTGAAAGAAATTCGTGAAATGATTGATTGCATTAAAAAAAACTTACGAGCTCTAAAATTATTAAACTATGAACAAAATAATTTATTTAATGTATTTTTATTAAATACACTGCTGGCCACAGTAAATGCAACATCCTGAAGGAAGCATGCAAATAACATGAAATTTACAACATGCATTAGCGGAGGTGAGGTATGCAAATGATTAGAATTTCAGCGCAGACACACTTCACGCGCGCCTGTGGCGCCATCTCAAAGCGTTATTTAAGGCTTGGAGATTTCGACGATTTCAAGTTCGGTAATTGTGTTTTTCTTGTGGATTTTCAAAAAACAATCAGTTATGTCTCGTAGAAAACAGCGATCAGCTTTTGATCAAGTATCCAAGTTCGACAGAGGAAGAATAGTGACCTACCTATATTGTGGATTATCTTTCAAAGAAATCGGTAGTCGTGTTGGACGAAACCAAACAACTGTAATGCGGATATGTGACCGTTGGATGCAGGAGGGTATGAAGGACCGACGTGGTCGATTGCATCCACCTCAGTGCACCACTTCACGTGATGACAGGCAAATTGTGCGCATGGCAGTGACGGATCGTTTAGTCACACTACGAACCGTAGCACAGCACATTGAGTCTATAACGCATCATTCAATGTCTGCGTGTACCATTCGACGCCATTTGCAGCAGAGTGGTCTGTCCGCAAGACGTCCAGTGCTTAGTCTACCCTTGACGCAGAACCACAGACGTCTCCTTCGCCAATAGTGCGATGAAAGAAGGATGTGGGTGGCAGAATGGAATGAAGTTGTCGTTACTGACGAGTCACGCATCTGTCTGCAACACCACTTTGGTCGGATTCGAGTCTGGAGACACCGTGAAAAGAGGATGCTGAACAGCTGCGTTATGCACCGCCACACTGGTCCTGCACTGTGTATTATGGTATGGGGCGGTATTGGATATAACTCTCACACTCCTCTAGTACGCATTGCCGGTACTTTAAACAGCCAGCGCTAATCTCCGAAGTGTTGGAGCCAGTTGTCCTTCCTTACCTTCAGGGCTTGGCCACGGCCATATTTCAACAGGATAATGCATGATCACACGTGGCACGTATTGTCCAAATGTTCTTCGTCAATCACCAGACTGAAATTCTTCCCTGGCCGGCTCACTCTCCGGATCTTTCGTCGATATAAAACATGTGGTCCATGGTTGCTCAACGATTGACCCAGATTACACCCCCCAGCTGCCACACCAGATAAACTTTGGCAACGTGTGGAAGCTGCTTGGTCTGCTGTACCCCAAGAACACATCCAAAGTCTCTTTGAATCAATGCCGAGGCGTGTGGCAGCGGTGATCACACACAATGGCGGCTACTGTGGCTGCTGATTCTGGCAAGAACTACACTTCACAGAAGTCTATAAATTTAATCATTTGAAACCTGGTCAGCATGTTACCCATAAAATAAATTTTGTTGATTTATCTCTTGTCTTTCTTGGTGTTGCATTTACGGTGGCCAACAGTGTATTATGCTAAAGAAATTGGATAACAAATCACGAAAAAATTTCGAACTGAGTTTAAAAGCAAAAGATGTTCCCACATTTGATGAATTTATTGCATTTTTAGAACAACGTGAAACCATTTTTTTATCCGTAGATAAAAATTGTATTGTCGAAACAAAAACAATAATAAGAAAACCTATCTTATCCTTTAAAACAAAAACCAATATTTTAATAAATCAATCTGTTGAAAATAAGAGTTGCATAGTTTGTAAGGAAAAACTTCACATCCGATATTTTGATGCAAAAAGTTTATAGAATTGAACCCCGAAAAACGATTAGATCTAGTCCGTCTGCATTAGTTATGTGAACTGTTTGCGAAAAAAAACACAAAAGGATGCAATGTACTTCGACGTGCCCATGTAGCAATAAACATTCTCGCTCCCTCTGTACTGCAGCAATAGGTGACTGAAAAAGGGGGTTATTGCCCCCGCTGAACTTCCAATACTAACAAACCCGGGGGACCGGGAATCGGATGTAATAAATTCTTCCACACAGAACACAGTTTTGAGTAACACGGCTGCTCAACATAGAAAAAATGTGTTAATATCGACTGGTAGCGTTTACTTACAAAATAATGAAGCCTAACATTAATATTATATCTAGAAAAATGTGTGATTTTCTTGACATTACAATAGAAAAAAATAAATTCCTCAGTTTCAGGACTCAATTCATTGAAACAAAATTTAAAGGGAAAAACTAATACTTTAATTTCTAATAAAAGCGGTACTTTTAGAGAAAACGCAGAATTTTTTGCGACTGAAAAAATTACCGGGTTGACACCAAAAATTATGTTAGATGTTTCGGAAATAAAAATTCCTGAATTTCTAGAATTATCAGACCCCTATTTTTACGAAGCTAAAGAAATTCACGCTTTACTGAATGCGGATATTTTCTTTAGAATAATTAAAGATAACGTATATAAAGAAAACAAAGGATTGCTGTTCAGGGAAACTGAATTTGGATGGATTGCTGGTGGACGACTCCAGGATTCTGTTGAGGATACATTAAAGCTGTTTTTTGAGCTCGAATCCCCTGGCATAAAAGATTACCCTTGCTATATCAGAAAGATGACCAAGCTATGAATGTTTTTAAAGAAACTGTACAATATAATAATAATCGGTATGTGGTTGAATTACCTTTTCGTAAACATTGGAGCGAACTGTCGAATAACTTTTCTGTGGCAAAATAACGTTTTCAGAGTTTATGGCGAAGGTTACGAAGGGATAAAACACTTAACACTCAATACACAAGGAAACAATTCAAGATTATTTGAAGCAAGGAATAATACAAAAGGTCAAAGGTACTGAAATTAATGTACACAAACCAATGTATTACTTACCACACCAAGTGATAAAAAAGGAGGGTCGTGTTACTACTTCTACTTGTATTGCTTTTTATGCAGCTTCACACCAAGCTCTCAACTTCCCTACTCGACTAAACATTCTACATTGCTTCCTGCGAAAAGTAAACTAACTAAAATTATTGTTAAATACTACCATGAAAAGTGTTTTTCATCTTGGGCCCCAACATTTTCTTTATCAGGTTAGACTTAAATATTGGCCAATTCACGGGTGAAATATTTGCAGAAAAGTTGTGCATAACTGTGTAATTTGCTTTAAATTTAATCCTAAAATTTGTTTTTAAAAAATGGGCGATTTACCAAAAGAAAGAATAACTCCTGATAAAGTCTTTAATTCAACTGGAATTGATTTGTGTGGACCCTTCTTTATAAAAAAAAATATATCAGAGGAAAGTTCCTGAAATTAAAGTTTATGTTTGTATATTTATTTGCCTTGTAACAAAGGCCATTCACTTAGAGATAATCAGTGACTTAACTTCACAAGATTTTATTGCTGCATTGAAAAGATTTATTTCAAGAAGGGGTAAATGTCATAAAATATTTTCGGATAATGGTACTAACATGATAGGCGCTAATCGAGAAATGAAAGTTCTGTCTAAATTAGTAAGAGATAGAGAAGAGACTTTATTTGCGCAGAAGACATTGCATGGTCATTTATTCTCCCTAGAAGTCCAAATTGGGGAGGTCTTTGGGAGGCTGATATAAAATCTTTAAAATATTATTTCAAATGTGTTGCAGGAAACTTGAAATTTAGTTATGAAGAATTATTGACTTTAATAACGCAAATTGAAGCAATTTTGAACTTTCGACCTCTTACACCACTTTCATCCGACGTAGACGATTTGGAGGTTTTAACTCCATCTCACTTTTTAATCGGGAGACTGATCACAGCTATAGTGGAACCGTCTCTATTGCAATGCAAATCAAATCGTTTAAATGTTTGGCAAAGAATAATTAAATCAGTTCAAACGATCAGGAAAAGGTGGAGCCTTTCATATTTAAATAATCAGCAACAACGAAAGAAATAGATTGTTAATAAAGAAAATCTCAAATTGGGAGATATGGTTTTAATTAGAGAAGAAAATCTTCCTCCTTGTAAATGATTATTGGGACGTGTTGTTAAAATATACATGGAGAAGGATAAGAAAGTTATAGTTGCAGACATAAAAACAAGTAAAGGTATTTATAAAAGGTCCATCAATAGGCTGAGTATACTGCCTATTGAAAATTAAATGTGTATGGTTATCTATGATATTATTAACTTGGAATTTATTGTTAGAATTTATGGTATTTCTTGTCTCATGTATCAAATTACTTACTATATATTACAATTTTCTTTGTATTATGTATTTTATGTTTTGAGAGCTTAAACTAATTTTCTGCTGAAATTTTTTGTTTATATTCAATTGTATATTCACTTAATATTTATTAGTATTAATTCATGTTTGAAATTTATTACTTATTTTATGTTAAGATACAAACTGCTAAGTTCTTGCATGTGGACATAGCAAGGCCGGGCGGGATGTTGACGCCTGCGTAATGACGACTGCGTGTATGACTCCTGCGTAACGACGACTGCGAGTATGACCAGCACATCCTAGTATGACGCTTGCGTGCATGACGCCTTCGTGAAGACGTGCGTCCGTCACCTGCCAGTCGGATGGTATATTCGGAGAAGCTGAAGGATTTGGGGCATTACTGACGTGGGTAATAACTGCTTTACATCGAAACCCACAATAATTTCTGTTACCTTTTTGTTTTTATTAAAATTTTAGTCAAAAGACTTGGTTCGTCAAATTATTTAAACTCGTGACACTCACGAACAGCAATTTTGGTGTATTTCTGCGATTGGTGATTCGTGAGAAGGTAGCTGGATAGCCATACATACGAACTTTTGATAACTCTTTTATATTCCATGTATTTTACAATATAATTTAAACGTTTAGGCTTCAACTCTACTAATTTCTCTTCGCTAATTTCTCCTCTAATCTCTCTAGTGATCTTCTCGAGTGATTCAGAGAAGAATTATAAAAGATAAGCCGAAAATTTGAATTTGAATTCATTATGTATTTGCATAAAATTTCTAAAATAAAAGTAGACTCAGAAAAAAAATTAGATTCGATAAAAAAAATTCACAATGAGAACGATAATGAACCTTTCAGAAAACTCGAAATGCTTGGTAAGATATTTCTACGATTAACGATTGTATTTTAAATTTAAGTTTTGCTTCAATTTTTTTTTTATTTCACGTTAATCTTTTCAGGCAAAATACAGAAAACAACTAAATTTTTCAAAATATACTTTTTTGTGTTTACATGTGTATATTTGAAAAATATATAAATGAAATACATTATCTTTCGTTTATCCTCATAGGTTCGCGCGCGTTTTCGATTATTATACAACTATTTTGTAGAGAGTACTGACTTTTTTTATTTGAATTCTAAATAATTTTATATTTGTGGAAAAATTGCTTAGGTTTATTATTTGCCAATAGAAATATGATTATAGTTCAGGGATTTCGAACTTGATCTAAAAGTCCCGACAACTTGGAAGTTCGGATAACTCAGCCTCACTCTTGAAGATCGGAAAACCCTTTATCTTTGAAAAAAAGTAATAATTTCTTTAAAAAAAGAAGCCAGCTTTTGAAAAGTTTTGGCTACTTAAATCTTATTATATATATATATATATATATATATATATATATATATATATATATATATATATATATATATATATATATATATATATATATATATATATATATATATATATAGACAGCTTTATGATTTCATAAAATATTTTTCTGTGGTGTGTCTGATTAGGTAAATTACTGTATGCTATGCAGCATTACTTTTCAGCATTACTCTACAGTATTAATTTTCATTATCATGTAATAAATGCTGTATGCCTTCATAAAGTACGTACTTTTCCTTTTTTTAAAGGATATTTGGGCAGTTTATTTTCTGTTGCATTCTCAAGCAAACATTACATAAAAGTGCAGTACAACATTTTCTGAGGAAACATTATTTATTAATTCTATTCTCGATAACCCGACATTTTCACAAACTCGGTAACTCTTCGGTCCACATTAGGCTGAGTTTACTGGACTCTACTGTACTAAATTTATTTTTTAATTATGCACATAAATTTTATACTTGTTTATAATTTTTGTAAGAAATTAATTTTCATTAACTGTCTATTGAATATGAAGTGGAAATTTTTTGAATCAAATTACAATAATATTACATCTTGCTTTTCCTGTTCAAATAATGAGTCCAAAGGAAAATAACCTTTTTTTCTTTTTAAAAAATGTTAAAAATGATTTATACACTTCTAATATCAGATAATAAAAGTTATTTTGGAAAAAAATCGCGTGTTTTGAAGCTTTTACACTTGAATGATTAACACTTATAAAGGTAAGAAGATCAATTTAAGTCTCTTTTATTGCTTAAGACCATTGAACAGAAAGATTCACAGTGATCGGGAATATATCTTTAAAAAGGTAAGTACTATGTGTTTGAACATTTTTGAAAAAAATCTTATACAAAGCTGTTGTTTCTTAATCAACTATCAAATTATTAAAAACGTATAAAAATTGCATGTAAATTTTTCATTGATTGAAAGATCTGCTAAATTTCAATTGGTTTTACATTTGCAAATGTTAGGAAATGTATAATAAATTATTCATACTTGTGTGTGCGATCGAAATTAAGATGAAGCTTGCATACATTTTGCTAAGAAATAATTAGCTGAAAATATTAAAATTTAATATACTAATGAAAAAGCATTGATATTTATAACTGTTTTAATAAACATTTGACTGTTAGCATCTCAGGGCATTATTTTTTTAAAATAATTAGAACTTTCATGGAAAATGCAAGTGTATATAGTATCGATCTCGTAAAGTATACATTATTAATACATTAGGTAAAATTAAAAAGCTATTTATAAATATTTTAATATCAAGTAAGTAGACAATATACGTATACATCTACTGTCTATGCAATCTATATCCTTATGTTGTATTTGCAGAGCAATGAGAATATAAAAGTTAATTAGTTATAAAGTTAATCTGAAGTAACAATCATTTCTTTTAAATATTCAAAAAAACTAAATGTTAAGATATTTATAACTATTTAAGCTGCATAACATTTTATTTTTTTAAGTTAGTCTAAAATTTTGATGATACTTGTCAATCTAATTTTCTTTTCGCAGTTCTGACAAGATGATGAAAGTGGATTTTTCATTTAAAAATAAATATTGAGTAGCCTAAACGTTTTTATTGTAAGAATAATTTCTAAAGTAACACTCAAGTAGGAACTTCTTTATTTTTGATGCTGAAAATTTATTCGATAAGTATAAAAGAAATGGATGTATACTATTTTTTAAAATCAGAAATACATTGAAGTACACCGAATCATAAAAAAAATGTGTGTGATGGTAATTATATATTTATTTTATTTTTAGCACACAAGTATTACAATGTATTTACTATACATTTTTATCTCAGGACTGATGAAAATGTATCAATGCATTTCCCAAGCATAGAGATTACAATTTGCCTTGGTAAATGATTGAAGTGCTAAAAAGTGTATGCTGCATAGCATTCACATACATGGTTTGCAATTTTTTGAACTTTAAAACTTCCACAAACATCTTTTGATTTTTCTGTGAATGAGATAATATTTTTCTTACAAGTAACAATAAAATCACCGATGTCATCTTTATTATGCATGTTTGAATCCCGTCTTAATCATATCGTATTATGACAACATTTATATATATATATATATATATATATATATATATATAATATATATATATATATATATTGTCATAATATATAATATATATATATATATATATATTGTCATAATATATATATATATATATATATATATATATATATATATATATTTATTTATTTATTTATTTAAATAAAGATACTGACATATCCTACCGAAAAGAAGCTTATTTTCTAAAAGGGACGGTTTAAGTGAGACGAAATGGGCTCTGTGGTTGAAAAGGAAAAAATGGAAATATGGAACAAAAACATATTAATTTTAGAACATTTATAATTAGCTGTTGCATGCCACTTTATCTGATATTATTGTCACTTGATAATAGAATCTTGTCTAGGTAAGTCGTTTATTGTATTTGAAAAGTAAAATACGATCGCAGAAGCGCATTATGTTGCATAAATGATTGAGAAATAAGAGTTGTGTTATACAATCCATATCTGAGAAAGCGGTTTTCATTGCCTATAATTATCTTGCTTTTTGTAAGAGTAAAGGTAACATTTAAAAAGGCAATTCATATCCTGGAGCAGTCTTAGATCATGAGAAAAGATGTTGTTAATTCAGTAATAGAAAAATTAGCAAACGTAGTTACCGACTATAAGAACATGAATTTTGATGAAAAAAATTAAAAACATGTAAATACTTTTAAAATCCCATAAATTTGAATATCCCACTTTTTTAGCATCAAAGAAATGTTAGATATTTACTAAGAAATTTAAAAATTCTCAAAGAATAATTAGAAAACAAATGATTTTTCAGAAGCTCCGAGTGAATCTGATTGAAAAACCAGCCCCATTTGGCTGCAAAAGATATAGTAAGTACGAGTGATCTTATCTGTCACACACACACATATCGGTTTTAAAAGTTTCCATTAAAACTTTGTTTTGCTTAAAGCTGCAAGCCTCAACCTAGTGAAAGTTTAAATAAAGCAACTTTAATTAAAGGCAAAATGAGCTGAAATAGTTACAGTTGCAATAGATGTAAATTAATCACGAATATATAACAGTATATATTATTTAAATCTCGAATGTTTCTGAAATGTTGGTAGGAACCAAATTTACGGAGATGTTTCATATTTTTGATCTTTTATGATGCTTTTAACAACAAAATAAGCTTTTAAGAGGACTTGGTACCCCAAAAATGACCGATCTATCGTTTTTTAAAATTTTTTATTTAATCTTATTCTTTGCATTATCTTTCGATTGATGTATCATGTGCAAGCGGGAAAGTTAAAAGTTGAAGAAAACTTCGTTTGAAAACAAATTAGGCAATTCAGCCACGCCTCTTTTTAGAAAAAAAGACTAAAAAAAGCGTTATGATGAAAAATCTATTTTATAAAGAGAAATAATAACTATAAAAAAAGAATTTGTTATATATAAAGCAGAATTTTTTCGAGGCAATACAATAATGTAATTTTTCTTCTTTGTGAAATGTGTGCATGTAAAATTTTTGAATTAAGGCATTTTATAATAACTATTTCCTAATTTCGGTTCTTATTCCTGATATGTTTATCATACAAATGTAATGCTTCTATATTATGTGAAGAAAAAAATTAACTTTCGGTCGTGACAGAAAAAACATTTTTTTAACATTTTTCTTGAATTTTCTTGTGCAATTAATACCTTCTTAAAATTGATCATGTATAAAAATGTATGGGTTGAAAAAATACGAAAATGCAATTATTTTCAAGAAAAATATATAACTAATATCTTAAAGTTGTATTTTTAGTTTATTTAAGCTTATTATAATTTTTTTTCAGAATTATAAACTTTAAAGTGGTTTTTCTCAGTTTGTGTTTTTCGAAGCATTAGTGCATTCAAAATGCTACTCCTTCCACAACTATTTACCAATCACTTCCATTTTTTAGGCTGTGCGTTGCATATAAAGCATGTAACAAAATTAGGGATCCATTTTTCTGTAAACGGAATACTTTTCTTTAAAAAAATTAAAATGTAAGAGATATTGCCTTTTTCATTGATTTTTAGCATGTATATCAACATTTTTTGTCTCAAAAACGAATTAAGTTATTGTAAAATCGATCCCTAAAGTTCTTTATAACATCTATAAGAATATTACAAAAAAATTTCAGGTTAAAAAATTAATAATTACAGATGGAGTAAAATTTTAAAATTTTCCAAATTTTCTTCAAAAAATTTTAATTTTTAAAATTGTGTGAATAATATGTGAAAAATTTCATCTCGTATCATTTTCTGGAATAGAAACACTAGATAAAATGTTAAAATATAATTTTTAAATACATAAAGAAAGAAAATAGCTCAAAGGGTACCAAGTCCTCTTAATCTAATAATAATTCTAAATTTACAAGCTTTTAATTTTGTTTTGACATAAGAAACGCACACACATCGAATTGCTAAAAATTCTAAAATCACATCAATGCATGTCCATAGTGTTCTACATGAGAAAGTCGTTACTTTCTAATTTCCCACCTACTTCTCCCACAGTGGTTTCGAAATTGAAATTCAGGCGTGCAGAAAATTGTTTATCTGTCGCTGTTATGTACTTTCTCTCATGGTATGGCAGATATAAAAACTGTCTGCGTTACTACCGTTTTCCACTTCATTCTCAACCTGAATCACACATTAAGTGCTTCCGCTATCATGGAAAAATATAAATACGAAAATCTCTTAAAACTACTTTATTAAAAGTCCGGTTGGGCATGTATAAATTTTATTGATTATTGCACATATGCATACTTGAAATCTAAGAATATTCCAGAATTCGGTATAACATTATTAGCAGGATTTTTTTTTTCGAAATTGCAGGACAAAATGTTACGCTCTGTATAATTCACCATGTTCCATCATTATATGTCGTAATTTGCACTGAAACACATTTATCATGAAATACAAGTTTCTATGCTTTCATAATTTTACTGAGCATTATTTAACAATGGCGTAGTGTTGGGTAATTTTAAGTGTTATAACGCCTTGTAGTTAGATTATCATAAAACAGGGATGACGAATCAGTGGCACGCGTGCCATCAATGGCACGTGACACAATATTTTGGGCACACCAGTGATCAAATGGTTTGTGTTGTATTTTAAACTGTAACAAGGCTCAATGTAAAGTATTTCGAACAAATGCCGCCGGGATCACACTCGTTTGCATTAGTCTAGCCTTAGTGTTACGTCGTGAACTACAGTTGCTTATGATGCAGAATTTATCTACGCAAGCATAGTCAATTTCGTTGACACAACTACATTTTAAAGCTTATTTGTATTATATTTACGATTTTTAACTGTTATTTTTAATATGGCTAGTTCAGCAAAAGAACAAAAAGTGCACGATAGTAAGTGTAACAGAGAATTTCAAACTTGGTGAATCTATAGAAATATGGCACTATTAGTAAAGGCATCAAAACAGTGCATGTTTTATGTCCTGGAACAGTAATATGCAGAACATCGTCTATAAAACGGCATTTTGAAACAAATCGCAAATAATATTGTCAGAAATGTGAACAACAGCAAAAATAATTAAATGTTGAGAAATTTTTTGGCAGATAACTAATGCAGTGGGCATTCTACTAAAAGTAACATCTTCAATCATAATATAAGTTATTCGTCATCCTATCTGCAACAACAGAAATCACACTAGTGTTACTTTAATTTCAATTACACGTATAACTAAAACATTTACAGCTATACAGTGTAAAAGGTATTTTTTCGCAGTAAATGAAAAGTTTTGAGTTGTTAGTATTTAGTTTTATTGTTTTCTCTGTAATCACAATTCAAAATTATTTGATGGCACGTCCATACCTCATTAAACACATTTTTTTTAGAAAAAAATGGCACGTTGATCCATAAAGGTTTCCCCCCCCGTCATAAAACAACTGCGTTTTAAATTACTTTAGAAAATGTAATGAAATAATTTGCAAACTTTTATAAATTTTCAAATGAAAAATAATTTAATATTTCAAAAATAATTGCAGATATTTTAAGTCAGAAAATTATTTCTAAATTATCATCCAAGTTTAGGCATATTTTTTGGAAATACACAAATTATGATAAAATGATTTTTTTAAAAAAGTTTACGGGTAAACAAGTGAATTTTTCTTTTTTTCATTTGGGAATTTAGTAACAGAAAAAATAGTTTTACACAAAATTATGGTTAAAATATTGTTTCTTAAGTTCGAATATTTTTCATTTTACACAGTTTAAAAAATTTATAAAGTTCATTTTATACGCTATTTGAGATGTGCACTATCTTGTTATGATCGATGTAAAGTAAAATTAAATAAAAAAAAATTTATTAAAAATAGCCTAAATTATGCTTAAAAGAATTATTTATAGGAAATTATAAATAAATTAAGAGAAAAAATTTGTGTGTTTCACGTACTGACTTAAACACGTTTTTCAAAAATTATACTTTACATAATTTTAAAAATATATATGCAATTATATATACAGTTTTTTTAAGGGTATGTGACCACCTTCGGAGCACTTTTTTTTAAATATATAAACTTCCAACTAAATAAACATTTTTTTATTGGAAATGGAGCATAAAACTGGGAATTCAAATACAATTTCCACAAAAATAAAAATAATTTTGGATATATTGGGAAATTTTAGTGAAAGATTGTAGTTACGCTAAAGCTTGTATCGAAAATTCTAACTAATACGTATATTCGAATAATATTTATACATTATATAAATAACATTATAACCTGTGCTTAGAACTATAAGATTTGTAACATTTCTGAAAGTTTTTGAAATATGTCAATTTTTATGCAAAAGCTCATTTTTTTTTACGAAAAACTAATGTTATTTTCGCTCAAAAAGCGCAATAAAATACATAAATATATACACAAAGATTAGATAATAATCTAGACTGCAGATAAAACTAAATAAAACATTTTTCAAAAGTTTCAGTACAACATTTTAAAAAGAAATCCTGTAGTGAACTTTACCATGGGGCAAAAAATTAAAAAGCACAGTTTCTCAGACAATGCAGTTAAAAGATTTTAATACAATATAAAAAATTTTCTACTAATTGTACATTTTTAAACTCACCAAATGTAATGCTCAAGCTCTCTTTAGCTGCATGTTTAACTAATTCGGACTTCAAATCTTTTAATTCCTGATACATATAAAGGTATTATTTATGTACTATATAAGTATTATTTGAATACATTTATTAGAATTTTGTGTAAAAGATCGCAACTGAAATTTTTATCAATATTTCACTAAAAGTGAAATATTGATATAAATAATATCTTTATATGTATCAGGAATTAAAAGATTTGTAATACTTTTGAAAAATTTATTAAATATGCCAAATTTTATGCAAAAACTCGATTTTTTAAGAAATTAATTTTTTTTTTCGTTAAAAAGCAATAAAGTACATAAATAGATACACAGAAATTAGATTTTGATTCATAACACAAGTAGAACTAAATAAAACATGTTCTGAAAATTTCAATTCAATATCTTAAAAATATTTTGTGTAGGGATCTGCTTCCCGTTTTGAAAACTCCATTTCCGGTTTACTAATTATGCCATAACTTTGCTTCTAAATATCGCAGAAATAAAAACAGAGTGTTTTTGGAATCCTAAATGTGTGGGCTATAAAATAAAAACATAAAAGAAATTTAGAAAAATTTTACCCGAACGGCGAATTTTGGGTAGTCACATACCTTAAAAAATTCATTTAAAAACTCCTTTGACATTAGAATTCACATGTTTAAATTAATACACAACACATTTTTTTAAGGGATGAGAAAAGTGTTTACATTGATTTCGAATTTCATAAAATCTAAAATAAAAATAGAAGCTTTCACCAATGAGATTTTGAAATTCCTTTTTTAAACAAAATACGAAAATATTGAATAAAATGTTAAAAAAACATTTTTTTTTGCATAAAACTGAATATTTATCAAATCATATATTGTCTTACAAGTATTAAAATTCTTCCCTTTAAAAAGATAGTTCATTTATACATTATCGATAAAATCCACAAAAATTCATTGCACTTCTGTTAAACATGCATTATATATACAATGATTTAAATATTAATATATTCCCCCCTACTTTTTACTAAGCGATATGACTTAACCGTTATTGCCATTTATAATCCGATCAAGAAATTTATGATCCGTTAACACTTCCGGAATATAAAGCAAAATATATGCAAGTAACATATTTCCTTATACCCTTAATCAGCGTTTTAATTTTAAATTTTAAGACTCATTTGACTCACCTTTTACATTTCTCAAACAACTTTCAAAAATGCATGGAGATCTTAAAGTCATTTATGTAATTTTATAAGTCGCAGATTAAAAGAATAAGAATTAAACTATTATCCTGGGTGATTTAAAGAATTTGAAAAGAACTAACGTACCGATGAATACGCCTAGATTTGATTTATGTGAATTTTAAGTTAAGCACGCACAAACGATTATATTAGTTCAGAATAAATCATCTAGAAAAAGGCGGGAAACTATGATGAAATATTCTTCCCAAATACTTTCTTAAGAGGAACTGCTCAACTAATTTATATTTAAATTGGTTAGAAAAAGAAAGAGGAAGTACATAAGGATAAAGAACATTCAAATATTAAAAGGATATATTATAGGGAGAAATTCATAAAAATCCGTCAGTAGTTTTAGTTTTAAAAAAATTGAAATTTAGAAAACGTTGATACACAGAAAAAATTATTTCGCATCTACATTGGTTGAATAAATTGTATAGGTACATGTGATGGTCAGTAGAAGTACTATTACTTACAAGTAAATTAGATAAAAACCATAAATATTTTCAATAGTATTCGATCTAGAAAAGTGTCTGCCTTCTTTTTGAAATTCAATACAAGTGCACGCAACTTATTGTTTATTAATTTACTTCTCATAAATTGCGAAATAGTTTAAATATTTTTACATATTTTGTAAACTATTATTTCAAACGGGAAAAAGTATTATTTTATCAATGAAATTTTTTCTTGTTCAATTCATTGTTGAGAACAAAATTTTGCCTTTTTCACGAAACAAAATACCTTTTCTTCACCTTTAACTTTTGCAGTCGACCCTTTTTAGATCTAGAGTCAACTTTGAAAAATATTTGTGAGTTATAGAAATTAATAAGCAAATATGGTAAATATATAATTTCCCTCTTAACCATTAAAAATAGGATCAAATGTTGCCTATCTTAAAGTTCTACGATGTTTGTTTTTTTGGTGTTTTGTGTATAATATTCTTATATTTACTGATTTATTGTAACTTTTATCCTGTATTTACATAAAAAAAGCAATATAAAAATCGTTTTAATGGCAATTTTTTCCCTGAGTGACAAATTTCATTGAGAAAAATTACGGTTAACCGAGAAAAATTTTGAAGAATGGATTTTTTTTTTTACAGAGAGAAGCAGTTCTTCCCATATAAACAGTAAGACCATTATAAGTTCAAGAATCCAAAAAAATATTTTATAATACCTAGAGTACTACTCCCTTCTTTGTACGGTTGAATATTTAAAATAATATTGAACAATTTAACTAGTAAGCATAACCTCTTTTTAACTATCCCACGTTAAACCTGGTAAAAGATGACATACTATATAACCATAAATTTAAAATATTTTTTAAAATAATGATAGCTTGTATTTTAATAATATTCTACATAATTTTTAGTGATTCTTCGAAAAAATATTTTTTGCAATGATTCGTTGGAAAAATAATCGAAGAACAAACTAATAAATATAATGATCACCAAAAATAGACTACACACACACACAATACCATGTGACTTAATATGCGCTATAACTATGCTTATAAAGGGTGTTTTTTTTAGAGGTATAGAACTTTAAATTGCAATAAAACAACGATGTATTATTCGATTAACATGAATTTTTTTATTCGAAAGAAAATCTTGTGGCATTACATTTTAAATATGATTTATGGCATAGGACTGCCACGGCTGGCTCGGATGTAGTCCAATCTGGACGTCCAATTTTCGATGACTTTTTCCAACATTTGTGGCCGTATATCGGCAATAACACAGCGAATGTTGTCTTCCAAATGGTCAAGCGTTTGTAGCTTATCCGCATAGACCAATGACTTTACATAGCCCCACAGAAAATAGTCCAGAGGTGTTAAATCACAAGATCTTGGAGGCCAATTCACAGGTCCAAAACGTGAAATTAGGCGGTCACCAAACGTGTCTTTCAATAAATCGATTGTGGCATGAGCTGTGTGACATGTTGCGCCGTCTTGTTGGAACCACAGCTCCTGGACATCATGATTGTTCAATTCAGGAATGAAAAAGTTAGTAATCATGGCTCTATACCGATCACCATTGACTGTAACGTTGTGGCCTTCATCGTTTTTGAAGAAGGATTCCACCAGCCCATAAAGCGCACCAAAAAGTAAGTTTTTCTGGATGTAACGGTGTTTCGACATACACTTGTGGATTAGCTTCACTCCAAATGCGGCAGTTTTGTTTGTTGACGTAGCCATTCAACCAGAAGTGCGTTTCATCGCTAAACAAAATTCGCTTATGAAAATCGGGAACAACGGCACTCTCGTTTTGGGCCCATTCGACGAATCTACGCCTTGATTGATGATCGTTTTGATGAATTGCCAAACCAAACTGAGAATAAATCACTTGACAGCTGTTAAATCGGTCGCCATCTTGGAAAGTAATGCCAACTTAAACTTCTATACCTGGAAAAAAAACACTCTTTAGGTTCAAAGCAAAGATGCCAAAAACTCACCTTCTGATTGTATTGTTAAAAACTTACTTAAAATCCACACATTTATTTTTTTTGTTTCATTTATTAGAATAGGACATGATTTTTTTATTTCTTATACCTCATGAATACTTGTTGTTTGGATCAATAATTTCTAGATGGGACTGATTTAAGGAATAAAAAATTTGAAACTGACACTTTTCAGCCTATTTTCATAAAAACACGCAAATCAACTAATTAATTTACATGAATGTAACAAACTCAAACTTCTTAAATTAATAAACTTAGCTTTTTCAGATGATATAAGAATCACAAACATGCGAAGCTTAATTCGAAAGCTAAACGGAAAAGTATACCAAAAATTCTTTCAATGTTGAGCTTAAAAATATTCTAAGCCGAATTCCAGAAGGACACAAGCTCTTTGAGATGAACATCAAACATCAACATTACCAATAGGTTTTAGTTATCGTATTTTCGCGCGTCTGGGCTTTGTCTGTGAAATTCCGCCCTTTCACACCCATACACACACGCACACTTTTTTTCATTAATATAGAATTACAACGCTCAAAAGAAGGAAACCTGTCTGTTGCAGAAAATCTTTCAATATTCTATTAAAATATATTTTTTAGCAAAATCTTTCTTATTTTTATAATTTTTTGACTTAAATAAAAAAAAAAGCGACTACCGCAAAAATTTCGAATGATGATTAAAATATTTTGTGATGATTCTACAGAAGATTTCTTTTTATACCCACAGATGCCACCAAGGTGCGTGCTAATGTCCTACGTAATGACATTATGTGCTCTGGTATTTATTTTAAATATACCAAAGCGCATCTGCTTTGCTCCAATTCCTCAACCATTTTATGCATCCTCAGTGAGAACTATTCCTAGGGGTTTTGGTAAGGAAATCATCTTACCTCCTGCTCTCACTGCTCCTATGTAAGTATAATTCGAAAATTTTAACATGTTGATGCTAATTACTAATGATTTACAATTTGAATATTAAGAGAATCATTACAAAATAGCTATAACGCTTACTCGGAGAAAGTCTTTGGAATTTATAATTAAATGTAGTTTTAATTTGCTGAATACTTGTTTAGTACTTCATTTTTATTTCATGGTGCTTTTTTCTCCAATGTAAAAGAGAAGAGCTTATAATGATTGGAATTTTAAAACAAAACCTAAAATAAGGCTATTTTATAAAATAATTACAATTAAAAGAATTCTGGATAGAAGCTCTATTCGATCTTCAATAACTCGTTAGTTTGTTTTATTATTTCAGCTGGTAGGATTTTATTCTGGTTTATCAATTTTTCTTCTACCAGCGAGTTGATGTTCATTTCTCGAAGTTTTATGTAAATGGGTTACAACTGGAAGTGAGCTCTCAAAAGAGATTAATTGAGTTGAAGCCGAGTGTAGAATATTATGTATTTCAGTACTAGAATCATTATCGTTAATAATGAAATGTTGATTCTAGAAAATTACATATCATTTTTAATAATATAGTTACAATTTGTATTTTATTCCTTTTTCTATATTTAACTGCTTTCTGTTTCTCATAAGCGGATGTAGTCACGGTTGCAGAATTGTTGTGGTCGTGAACTCGCGTGGCCAGTGTTGCTTCTTTCAAAGTCTGGGTTCTAATGCCGGTGTGCCACTAAAATTCTACGGCATACATGGACTAATGCACGTTAAATCTGTTGAGACTCAAAATTCTCAAGTGCGTAGTATGTATGGAAATTTGGAGAGTAGCTCAATGGGCTCAATTCATGAAGTCGCATGATAAAAACAAACACGTGTTTTCCATTGAATTCAAAACAAATATTAAACTAATTGCACTTGTGTTCGATTTGTAAAACTCAGATAAAATTTCAAATTTCATATTTGGGTAAAGATGTTTAAATGTTAGGGAAAAAAATTTCTTCAAAAAGATTTTTTAAAATTAAAAAAATCGTATCTTATGTTTATATGTCCAGGCGTAGTGAAAAAATTTGAAGATGAAAACTTTAAGTTTTACTGAATGAAACCAATATCAAACTCAAGATGGGCTTGGATAACAATTGGGAGTTTCTCACCATGAAAATTCCCTTCGTTTGCATGCAGTGGTAGAATTGCAATTAGTAAAACATGGGTTTCTCGTAAACTGGTGGAAAAAAACGAAAACCAAAGACTTGACATTTTCAGGAATTTATTTTCTTGGTACAAAAGAAAGAATGTTTAACACAAGATCAATACGAATGACGAAAAACAACTTTGTAAAGCAACCCTAAAGCAAAAAAGTATTGGTTAATCCAGGTTAGCCATCAACATCAGTTGCAAAAGCGATTATTCATAACAAGAAAGTGTTGCTTTGTGTTTAGTGGGATTAGAAAGGAGTAATTTACTACGAGCTTCTGGAAACTGTTTAAACTGTTACAGTTGAATGTTACCAGGCCCAACTGATCAAATTAAGTGATGTTCTGGAAGAAAAAGGAACATTTTAGAGCCAAGGAAGGCAGAAAGTGATATTGTTATATGACAATGCTCGTCCACGTACAGCAAAACGAACTCAGGAACATTTTCTCCTTAGGTTAGGAGGTTATCCAGCATGTGGACTTAATTTGAGATTTGGCTCCAGATTACTTCTTATTCAAATCGATGTCGTCATATTTGAAAGACCAGCGTTTCATTAAAGTTAAAAATGTGTGAAAATGACTCGATGACTAATTTGTTTTTAAACCACATAGCAAAGACATTCATCATCTAACTTATAAATGGCGATTGTTAATCGTTATTATAAGTATTAATAGATAAATTTTACGAAAGTTGAGTTTCTTCTTGCACTTGTTTGATTAAATTTTTTTTAAAAAAAAGGATGGAATTCTGAATAAGATTCCCGATTCCTTCTTGAATCTCTTTTGTAGTCCCTGAACATTTTCATAGAATAATCGTAGAGAATCCCCTATTACCTTACCACCTTTACTAACGGTTTGCGTATTTAAATTAATGACAAAGATACCTGTGTCATACGGAGAAGCTTTTACGGTGTGTTTGATAAAATTAGAATAAAGGAAAGCTGCTGAACTAGCTTGGACTTATCATGCCTACAAAAAGTTATGCAGCTAGATATATTGAATTACTTTTATGTTAATATAAGTTAAACTCATATAAAATATTTGTTTAAAATATATTTATTAGAGTTTCATCGGGAAAAATAATCAACTGCGAAAGCTACTTTTGAATATTCTACTTATTTATAGTGCAAATATAAACTATTTGACGAATTTACTTATAGGAAAAATATTAACGAAATAATTGTACTATTTTTTTTTTATTACAGATATCCAGATAAGACTGGAGTTGTTGTCGTCAGAGATCCAAGAAGAGAACAACATCATCATCACTATCATTATCATAAACATGGACATTCCTTCGATTATCCACTTCGAAATGATCCTGGTTACAAACATGGTCATAGTTTCGATCTTCTTCATAATCATAATTATGGTCTTAATTACAATAAAATTACTGGAAATAAACAAATTCGCTTCAACAAAAACAAATTTGGACGCCTGAACAACCTTTTTGCTGTGAACAAAAAACCTCCATCTTTAGCTAACGGACGGTTGCGCCATCTGCCGAAAGATTATTATTATCATCATCATGAACGAAAGATTCAGGATTATGATTACAATGATGGGTTGGAATATTTCGCAACAAATCAACAGATCCATGAAGTTAGAACCGAACACGGCATAGACAAAAGCAGTCAAACACGAGATTCATATTCAATAAGTTCTTCAGCTCAACATAGTTACGAAGATGATTATGAGAACAACTCATTTCATAGCTCAGTTGACAATAAAAACAGAAACGTTGATTCTTTTTCCATAGATAGAATACATAACACTGAATTTGATGATGAATCATCTAAGCATCAGAAAACATCACCTCAAGAAAGTGAAATAAATGATCTCAACAACGAAAAAAAAGTTCTAAAACTTAATATGAACATTGTACCATTTAATGGTTTGAAATTACCATTTGGAAATGTAATGAATTGATTTAAATCTTCTTCATATCAAGCGTTTTCAGATATATATATATATATATATATATATATATATATATATTACGATTTTTTTTTTATTATTCACAAAAAGAAACTTAAGTTTTGGTTTTGAACTAAGTATGATAAGTTTATTTTTATTGTGATATGTTTATTTTTCTTAAAACTTCTGCGAAAATAAGTAAACATTTCTGCTTATGTTTTCATGTTTCCATTAACAGTCTTACGTTCTTTGTGTTTCCTGTATGTTTAATATCGAGATGATTTTCAGATAAATAGGATTAAAATTCGAATTTTGTATGGATTTAATTAATTTAAGCAATTTGCTTGATCTGAAGTTACAACAGGTGTTACGTTGCAATCACAATAAACTTAAAGTAAAAGAAATCTAAAATTTCTTCATAAAAGAATATATTAGTTTCAAATTATTTCATTTTTCAAGTTAATTAATATTAATACATAAAAATGTATTTTGAAAAATAATTTAATAATTCGATTTATTATTACCTTGACCATATTTTATTATTTTCTTAGGATGTAAGTGATTTTTTTTTTCAAATTGCTAACAATATTCTTTATATTTTCAAATATTTTGTTTCAGAATTCTTCTGTAAATTAGTATCATCATATATTTTTTTTTACAATAACTGAAAAAAATAATACATATCTTTTATTGTGATTAATCATAAAATATATTTACAAAAAAAAATATGGTTATAAACTACTAGTTTCCGCATTTACACAATGAAAGTAATACATTTTTTCTTCCAAAGAAAGAAATATTTAAAGTGAAACTAAATTTAAAGTGAATGTTTTACTTAAATATTCAAAATTTTAAAAAAAATTAAAAGGAGGGATTGATTTTTATTCAAATTATAATAAAAGAAAGAGAGAACTCTACAATTTCAGAGAAAATAAATTAATTCTAGATAAGCTAAATTTTGTATAAAATTTGTATTTGTATTGTGTAAGTGTTTGTATTAATTTTTGAACTATCACTATTTTTAATTCATTAAATATATGAAATGTTTGGGAACAAAAAAAGAGACATTAAGTTCACTATTAGGCATCATTTGCAATTTATTTTCAGTAAGGAGAACAAACACAGTTCATTTTTCAATTTTTATATATTTATTGATATGTTACAGTTTTAAATTTCTTTGTATGATTCTCAAATCCTTTTTCGGTTTTTCAAACAAAAATGGGAGACATTATTTTATAGTCATGACTTCAAACTTAAACTGATGCTGCATAAAATTCAAAACATTGTTTGTTTATATATTCTAACTAAATAGATAAAATCTTACTTTTTTTAACACCATTTTATAAGCTTCACTTGTATATAACGGAATCTTTGAACTCGATTTTTACCCACTTTAAAAGGTCAGTTTAATTCGAAAATTTGCTCGCTTGTCCAGGACCGATGACAATACAATAATTTGATAATTTTATTCTACTGTCCTGATCAGGATATCAGGATTAAGGATTTTCCATTCTCAGATCCCATCTCGCATCTGGCGACTAATTTTATATCCTATTTCCAGATTTGGCGACCAAAAGAGTCGCAACTTAGTTCGATTAACTATAAAAGGGTATTTTTAGTTTTTTAAACTATAATTTATTATTTCATTTCGAATCTGTATTATAAACTTATCACTCTATAGTTATCGTTATGGTTTCAGGATTTTTAGTTATATGATCTTTTTTTTAGATAAGGAAACTTTCCTGTAATAATTATTTAGTTTTAACTTTAAGCTCATATTTTTATTATTTGAAATGATGCTCACACATTTGAACTTTTCTTTTGTATTTTTGTAATTAATCTTTTTTTTTCAAATCTATATTTATGGTATGATAGAAATGGAATCTTTTTACAAATCACACAAAGGTGTTTCCTCTTTTTTTAAAAAAAAAAATTTCTAATTTATTCTTTTATTGAAATGATACAAAAACTATATTGCTTTTCAACTATTTTCTGTAAATAATACAGCTTATTAAATGAAAATAAGGTGTTTTTATTTAAAGAAAGAAAAATTATTCCTGTTTTTAGAGCATGTTAATGCGTTTTGAAAACCTGATTTAACTGTTGAGATTATTATTATAAAATATAAAAATCATTTTTTCAGAGATAAACTAAGCTTTCCCTTGTTCCATTTTTTATGTTAAAACTTTTATTTCTTTTGCTCAAAAACAACCCAAATATTCTTTTTTTTATATTTGCATATTCGATCACATAAAAGCTGATAAATATTGACTAGCTTGAGGAGAAAAATTGCTTCTCTAGCGTTTTATTTCCTGTTCTGACAATACCAGCATTATAACACAGAAAAAAAATCGTAAATAAATAAAATTTACATTGTATATGAAAAAAAACCTACTCGGAGAAAGTTTAAAAAAAAACAGCTTTCAGCATCTTAAAACTCAGCATTGCTCTCACATTATCCAACGTATATTTATTTATTTTATAAATATTATTCATTTTCTTTTCTTTGTGATTTTCCCATTTTATATCCTTAAATATTTTTTTTTCACAAACACGCGTTTTTGAACAATTCCTTAAAGTCAAACAAAGGTTTCAACAGAATATTGTTACATATATTTATATAAACTGAACGCATCAATTTTAAGGTGACCATTATCATTTTTGGGCATGAATAAAAGTACCAAAAACCTGTATTAGAATGTCACTTGTTACCTGGCGTGCAAAAGGGATAATTTTCTTACGAAAAAAATATCTACGTATATGTAAAGAAATAGACAATATTCTTCATTATCAATAACGTCAGATACAGAAAAAATCACATCATTTAAAGAAATTATCAACAGAAATTAACCGAGATTAAATTCAAATCGAAACCTCTTAACACAACAAAAAAAATTTCATTCATTATTTTTCACCATGCTATTTATATTAGGAAGTTTATTTCCTTCAAAAATCTCTCAGTTTGAGATACTTACAAAATCGCGTAATACGATATCTTGATCAAAAATCATTGAAATAAAATATTAATTCAGACTGTAGTAATTCCTTGATGAAGTAAATGAATTTGGTTCTGGTCTAAAAATTTTATATCGATAGAAGAATTGGAGTTATCTATTCTGTTTTGAAATAAATACGTAAAAATTTAATAACAAATTTAGAAATATTTGAGGTTTGAAATTGAACAACTTAAAATGAATTAATGCTCGATGTTTTATACTGTGTGGTGTTTTTGTGTAATTATTATTACTATTTCAAATCAAATTTTTGATACAATTTTTTTTATGTTGAATTAAATTTTAATGACTAAAAAAATCTAGTGCATAATTCAAAACCATGTATTATACGTACATTTATTCTTCTATCGTATATATATAGATGTAATTCCTAATAAGTTTTGATCTATTCTAATTTTCCCAATATTTCAATTACTTTTAGATTTTTATAGCCATTTGCCTGGACATATTTCATTTTTAGTGGAATGCATATATTCGAAATAATATTCCCTCTTAGACTAGATTTTTGAATGAATAGCAATTTAATAGAAATAAAACACAACTATGACTAGACTGTATTATTAAAAACTATCTGTGATAAATAAATGAATGTCAGTTCGGTTTCTTTCAGCCTGCATGTGTTCAGCTGAAATTCGCTGAAAAAGGAGTAATGATGTTGAATATATAGTTATATTTCTTAATAGTTTTTTTTAACTACTGATTATAAACTATGAAGTACAAAAGAGAGTTATACAGATGATCAGAATATCTAAAAGCTGTCCAGGAAAAAAATAGGAAATTTATAATCATTTTTTTGAAAACTGATCGACAGGAAGGGGGGTTGATTGATTGATTGATTTAATATTAATGTCGCACTGTTCAGCTACACGAGGGCTTTTGGCGGCGGACCACGTAATTTTGAACCATGGTCAAGTGTCGTGGACGACACCTGAGCTGTCACTCCCTCTCCTAACTACCACACCACACCAACGGGAGGACGTTTCAGCTCTCGTCAGATTTAACGTGCATCACTGCCCTATACGGCGGGTCTTTAGTGGTACTGGGCTCGAACTCGTGACAAGGCAAGCCACGGTCCTATACCTATACCACTCGGCTACCGCGGCCACGACAGGAAGGGGTAGGAGGTGATCTTAGAATTGAAATTGTCAGTTACTCTTCACAGTGAAAGCGAGATTATTTTTAAAAGGGAATTGTTTCAAATATGAAACTGTTAAAATGCTTAAGAATTTAGCGTAACTACTGTAATCAAGGTGACCAATTTTTTTTTTTACCTTGAAAAGGAGGTCGAAAAATTTAAGAAAAATTACAATTTAAATTTATTTAATTCAAACAAAAATACACCAATTACGCTAACATCCCTTTTAATTATATACTTAAAAGAGTATTTTTCCATTAAATGAATTTTTTTTCAATATATCATTTTCTAATACATCGGAAGTTTCGGAGCAAGAAATATTCTTCATATTGAACTTTACGGTAAGTGCTACAGTTAAATTATCAACATTCAATTTTGATTTCTCACTTGTCCAAAATCCATTATCGATTGAAAAAACTCTTTAAATTTCGGCATTAGGGTAGCAAAACGTAAATTCAACAAGAATAACTAAATTTTCATATGGAATGTGTTCATTTTTTGAAATGATTAAAAATTTCCTCCCATGTTTAATCAATTTCAACAAGCTGATTTTCCCATTGTTTTAATTTAACAGAATTTAGATATACACATTCAGTCTTCCAATTTCTTTAAACAGTCAATTATCCTCGATTTTAATATCAGGCATTTCTTTCGATAAAAACTCAACACAATTTTCTATATTTCCCCAATTTACCTGCGATGGAGTCAAAAAACACCATTGAAAACATATTTCTTGTGATATTTGTTTCAGACTATTTTTCGTCATATTGGAAACATGTTTGGGAAACTTTTCCGTTACTCCTAGATTTGATTCTTCTAAGTTTGACATTTTTCTTTTTATTATAAAAGGAATACATTTTTTTTTCAAATCGTGATTTTTATTTAAAGACAAAATTGTTCAAAATAAAACTAACTTCTGTAGCTGAAATATGCTCACCATCAATCTGTGAGCAACTTGTACCCGAATTTTTTCTCTCGCCTTCTTTCCTACCTAAGGGTGTGGGAGGAATGAAAGAATTCCATAATCACAATTATTTATTTAGTCAAACTAACCAACAATAATCTATTCTCAAAGTGAATGTCGAATGAGTAGCACGGAGAAAGCAATGATTATTAATCAAATATGTGGAATCAACTTATTTAACTCAACGTAATCTATCGCTGATTCCTAACCGCAAATCTACTAATTCAACATAGTGGCAAAACAACACTGTCTTTACGTGCGAAAATAAACCATCTTCTATCTTAGCTGCGTAGCGAGTATAGCTGCTTCCTACCTCCTTCTCTAGAATTATAAAACTCTGACTTTATATAGTTGAACTAATCTGCATATTACGGTTTCTTCTTGAGAGGGATGACTGTGAATTAATACGACTGCTAGCCCAAAGATTCCCCAAAAGGATTAGTTAGAGGACGCGTATAGATTCATCACAAATCGTTTGAATCGTTCGGGGGAAAATAGATGCCTGATTATGTACAAAATACATTAACATATCCGATAATTCTTACTGTACCAACACATGACTCTTAACAGTTCAGCCTGGTATCTTTTAAAAACAGAGATTAATAGATAAGTTTTAAAATATTGAAAAGGAGGACATTTTTCGAGGAAGGAGAGAACCTATAAAAGAAGGACTGTTCTCCCAAAAGGAGGACGATTGATCACCTTACTGTAACACAACACAAATTATTTTCTGATAGCAAAGCTAGCCTTAAACTTTTTGACGGATTTAAATAAATCAAACTTAAAGCTGAGTACTTTTAACCTATGGGTTGATTCATTATCTTCATTTATAGATAAATAGGAATCAAACGAAATAAAAATCTTAGAGATATGGAACAGACATTTTTCTACATGCTGCTCAATACGCGTTCTAAGAATTTTTTTCTTAATGTACCTTCCCAAATGTAATATAACCAGAATTAAATGGGGAACACATGTTCATGCAAAAAAAAATCTTTCGATTTTTATGAAAACTTTTAACGTTGTTATTCATATATTTGTTCACGACATTGCATTCATAAACCTTCAAAACATTCCATAAATAGTAATTTTTCCTTTGAATACGTAAATAATTTAGAATATTATAAAATAGGAGCAAGGAATATGGAATGCATTTTATACGATTAAAATACATTAACCTGATAGTTTTATAGTATTAGAAAAAATAGCTTTTCTCTACATGATAATGTGAGGTCAGAATATAACATTAATTCCAGAGAATTATCTTCTTGATTTTGGGTCCCATTCTTTAACATTATACGACAACGACTGTACCTTAGCTTCCTTCTGAATATCTGTTTTCAAAATGCAGTACTAAAGAGTTTTAAAGTATAATTTCTACTTCAATAAAACATGTAGTAATATTCTAACTATATAATTATATTGTCCTGCATAACATTTTAAACTAAATTCATTCAAACATCTGACAGGCAAAAGAAAAAATGGTTACTAAACTGTATCCATCACCAATTTCCTCCGGATTTAATAGATGACAGATGAACATTAAAGCCAGATTTCTTTCTTTCTTGTGATTTAAAACTGCTTCCAAGAAAAAAATAGAGATGTATAAGGTGCGTCTATTCAATTCTAGAACTGTGCGAATAGCGAATAAATGCGAAATTTTGAAAATACGTCACTACCAGAATAATACTATTCAACTTTCCTGGTGCGCAGGTGAAAAAGTTTGCATTGATTGTAAAAGTGATTTTAGTTTTGGCATACAAAACGTGTGTACTATGTATGAACCTGCAATGGAGAAATGACTAAATGCAAAATTTTGTTTCAAATTGGGGGAGCAGCGGATATGAAAAGACAACGCAGAATGGCAACCACCAGATTCTCCAAGACAACACAAAGGCCGCTTCCAAAAGCCAAAAGTTACTATGATATTAAATGCTTTCTTTCGGGCGAACATATGGACTAATACACAGCAAGTTTATTCCTCCTGATAAAACTATCAGCAAAGTGTACTATGAAGTAATTTTGTATCAATTGGTGAAGCGAATCCACCTTGTGGGATTGCAATTTCAGCTTGTACTGCATGCCAGTTCGAGATTGTGTTGCGTTGGGTTTTTTTTTTAATAAAATGATTTTTCACTAAACATGTGATCCTATAAGTGAGCCACCCTTCTTACACTGTGTTCTGATTCCTTATCCTCCTGGCTCTTTCCTTTTCCCAAACTCAAACAACTTTTAAAGGACAACGATTTTTTTAGGACGTACTGTTACAGGAAAACATAGCTGATGAATTTCGATGCATATTTTAATGAAATTATTATAGGACTATTCAAGAATGGGCACAGTAGTACGCAGGAGTGTACAGCAGGCTCAAGTTATCATTTTGGAGATTTTTAACCAATTTACTTTTAATTTCACTTACTGAAATTACATTAGAACGCGTTTTGTTTCTTAATAACATTTGATGGTATAAACAAACAGACATGTTCAAGTTTTGTGTTTTTAAAAAAATATGTATAGCACATATTGATAGTTACAAGAAGCTATAAAGGGTTTAATTTTTTCTTGCCGGAAAAAACGATAAGTTTTCCATAAACGTGAATTTTGAATTATTTTATATTTTAAACCTAATAATCTAAATATTAGGAAGTTAAATTTTCCTGTTATTTTAGAAACTTAACAATATTAAAATTGTGGAGTTTACAGACTTTTCTCTGTAGATAGATATATATAACCACCGATGTTATGACGATATCATATTGTTTAAAAGTAGTAAGTCGTTTCGAATCCCTCAATTTCTTTCAATTTTTCCTTGTGTGTGTGTGAGTTCAGTGACAAATACTTGAAATATATATATCAAGATAGAATGGATTAGTTTTTTTAAACTAAACTTTAATGATATCTCAAGTAAACCAAAACGCGATAAAGTCTCTAAGGGCTTTATAATAAATTAAAATACACTGATTTTTTTAGTACCATTTTTGACTAAAGAACTCCAAAAATCAGTCATGCATTCCTTTCTTTCTTTCTTTGCATCCAACTACCAAATCTAGACAAATTTCTTTTCTTTATCAAAATATTTCTCACGTGTAGAAACACGTGAAGGGAGATAAACATTTAAACTTAACTACAAAAATGGACGAATAAGGTGATTCATTAAATCAGGTTTAATTCCTTCACTTTTAGAGATAAATTTCTTTCAGTATATTATGGAAAAAAAGAGAGATAAATACCCTGATGTATGTCACTTGGCTTTGCTAAAATCTCCAACCCCTAATCAGCCCCGATTCTTGTAGGGCGGGAGAGCTCGCATAATTGGGAAAAAACACCGGAAGTCGCTCATTTCTCGTCATGTTAAATGGACCGAAAAAATCATTCCCAGTTTAAAAAGCCTTACCAATTAGTGTGGGTAATATTTGTGGTTCTCTGTTGTTTACTTCATGAGCATTTTTGGTAAGTGTCTATACGTTTCTTAACTTCATATTATTCTTGAAATTCGAATTATGCCCCAAACAAATTTATTCTAAGAAATGTTAAATAATATTTAAGACATACCGTTTGTAATTATGTAAGGATCTATGATATATTCTTATGGCAACCTGTTCAGTTTTCTAATTGATAAAAGAACAGCTATGCAAATTTAAGAAACTTTTGATATTTTGTTTTAAAAAAAATGTAATAGTCTTAAAAAAAGAAATATGTATAATTTAATTAGGAATATAATTATTTAAATTATATTATTCGCCTAATTTAATACATTTTACGTCAGAATGCTCTATTTAAAAAAATTAATAATCACTTTATTTTTAAGAGTTATTGGTTCCACTAAAATAATGTGCAAGTGTAAAATCTATAAATATAATCATGAAAAAACTTAAGAGATGGCAGTTTATTTGTTTGTTTGTTTTTACATTCTAAAATGCTATGTAATTGTTAATGGATTATAATGTTTTTAACATTGAACTTGTTAAAAGTTTACAGACAACAACTAAAAAAGAAACGCTCTTTGGTTCAATTATCATTTATCTTTATAACTTAAGTATATATATTCGAATTCATTCTCTCGCTGAATGAATCTCGTTAGCGTTCATTAATGAACCGCGTCAAGGTGAATATGAATAATTTATACCACGTAAATGAAGAGTAATTGTTTAAAACATAGGTTTTGGACATTTTTTAAGCTGTCGCTCCCTTTTCTTGTGAATAAATACGTTATCGCTCCCTCCCACTCCAGAGAAATAAGAGCATACACAATACATGGCGAAAACAAGAACTAAGTTAAAAAAATATTCAATTATTAATAGAATACATTTTTTTAATCTAGTTTTTTTTTTCTTTAAAGCCCTCATTTTTTTACTATCTAATCTGAAATAGGTATTGCCAATAATATATTTAAATGTGAAATATTATATATATTTTAGTTTTAGATTTGATATTGTTGGAGTTGAAACGCTTCTGAATTTCTTCTTTATTTAAAAGAGAGGGATAGAAGTTTTAGCTTGCTTGCTATAAGGACTGGCAGGGGTTTGATGATACGAAGTAATCTATAATAAACTATTGTTTTCTAAATAAATTGACAAGTTTATCCTTTAAAGAATTGCGGGTTAATTACTGGTTAATATTTTAAATTATATTTCTTGGATAATATATGAAATGAGATGCAGTGAACAAAACATTTTTCCATACTGCTGACAGACTGCTTGAAAAGTATTTTGGTTTACATTTAAAGACATCAGATTTTTAACTTATGAGAAGGTTGAATTTGATGTATTTTAAGGAGTTTGTTAATATCAGGCTCGATTTTACTTAAAAACAATCGTAAGTTGCTGCGTTCATTAACATGAAGTCGATTTCTCGTTTTGGTTACTAATGTTGCTACAACACTAAATCCACATTCTGCTAAATATGAAGATGGGAATGCTATCAGAAATGTTGAACAATCAACCGTTATCCTGTGTACAATTGCGAAATAAACTTCTGCAGCCAAAATTTCTGGTAGCCATCCTTGAATTTAATTTTCAATTCCTTATTTGCCGTCAGTTCTATTAGTTCTGTGATGAACATCACCTTATGTATTTAAATTTTAAATATATACAATCAATAAGGTAACCAGTATTAAAGTTAACTTTTGTTAGTACATAATCAGCGTATTTTTTAGACTATATTTGGTTAATCTGCCCATGCCCCTCCATAACGTCTCAACACCCCCCCCCTACTCTGGGTATTTTTTGCCCCCGAAAAGGGCTGCGGTAGCCCAGTGGTCAAGGCATCGGATCATGGCAGGCATGTCATGAGCTCGAGCCTAGTACCACTAAAGACCCGCCGTGTAGGGCAGCGATGCACGTTAAATCTGTCGAGAGCTGAAACGTCCTCCCGTTGGTGTGGTGTGGTAGTTAGGAGAGGGGGTGCCAGCTCAGGTGTCATCCACGTCACTTGACCATGGTTGAAAATTACGTGGTCCGTCGCCAAAAGCCCTCGGGTAGCTGAACAGTGCGACGCTAATATTCACTCACTCACTCACTGCCCCCGAAAGCCTCAAACACCCACAAGAGGGCGTTATCACTCCCGTTGAGAACCTATTGTTTAAAAGATTTTTATTAAACGAAAGTTACTTCAGTTATCTCAGAGATGGCTAGCTCTGCTTCCATTAAATTTCCGTCGTGTAGAGGAGCTGATTCACGTTAAATTTGTCGAGGTTCAAGTCCTCATGTTGATACGGGTGGAAGTTTGGAGAGTGTCTGCTGAGATGCCGTTGAGGTGTCAGGCGACCATGCTTCAAAATCACGAGTTCCATAGCCATTATTTCTCACATTGCTTAAAAGTGCATGTGATGTTAATAATCAATCAACTAAGAATTGTCGTTATTCTAAAAAAATATACATCAGAAGAAGAAAATTCCGATGACTATTGAAAGGATATTAAATCTTCAACGTTTGTATTTGACCTTTTTTCCATATTCTTTTTCGTGCGTTTTTGTCGTGTTGCTATATAACATTCAAATCACAAAACAGGAAAATGTGATTTGAGGCTAGTTATATAATAATGCATAAATTAATTAAAATATATTTTATTCCTTTATTTAAAATACTTTAGTTAATTCATTTACTTAAAATACTTTAGTTAATTCCTTTATTTAAAATACTTTAGTTAATTCCTTTATTTAAAATACTTTAGTTAATTCATTTATTCAAAAATTAATATAGATATTCACAGGAAATATCTATATATAATTTTTATTTTAAACTAATTTATAGTTCTTAACATATACACATGATATATTCTAAATAGCTTGACATTTATTGGAATTCAAAATTATAATATCCAAGATGTTATGGTTGATATTTAAATATTATGTTCGAACGCTTCCTTTTTAAAGTTTTATGGAAATTTTAATGGATTATATACGTAAAAATGTTACATTTTTTTAAAAAAAAAAACTTAATGTAAAGTGTTTTTTTTAGAGGTATAGAACTTTAAATTGTAATAAAACAACGATGTATTATTCGATTGACATGAATTTTTTTTATTCGAAAGATAATCTTGTGGCATTACATTTTAAATATGATTTCTGGCACATGACTGCCACGGCTGGCTCGGATGTAGTCCAATCTGGACGTCCAATTTTCGATGACTTTTTCCAACATTTGTGGCCGTATATCGGCAATAACACGGCGAATGTTGTCTTCCAAATGGTCAAGCGTTTGTGGATTATCCGCATAGACCAATGACTTTACATAGCCCCACAGAAAATAGTCTAGCGGTGTTAAATCACAAGATCTTGGAGGCCAATTCACAGGTCCAAAACGTGAAATTAGGCGGTCACCAAACGTGTCTTTCAATAAATCGATTGTGGCACGAGCTGTGTGACATGTTGCGCCGTCTTGTTGGAACCACAGCTCCTGGACATCATGATTGTTCAATTCAGGAATGAAAAAGTTAGTAATCATGGCTCTATACCGATCCCCATTGACTGTAACGTTGTGGCCTTCATCGTTTTTGAAGAAGGATTCCACCAGCCCATAAAGCGCACCAAACAGTCAGTTTTTCTGGATGTAACGGTGTTTCGACATACACTTGTGGATTAGCTTCACTCCAAATGCGGTTTGTCTGTTGACGTAGCCATTCAACCGGAAGTGCGCTTCATCGCTAAACAAAATTCGCTTATGAAAATCGACCCTTATTTTCGAAATAAAATTGCACAATTTAAAAGCGTTGTTCAGGCGTGAGTCTATTGATGATGAATTGCCAAACCAAACTGAGAATAAATCACTTGACAGCTGTTAAATCGGTCTCCTTCTTGGAAAGTAATGCCAACTTAAACTTCTATACTTGGAAAAAAAACATTCTGTACTAGTGATAAGAATAAAGCAAATATTATAATCATTTGGTAAATTTAAATTAAGTGATAAACTGATAAATAATGAAAAAATGATGGAATCGGTGAAAAAAATAGTAGGCCACTGTTTATAGCAGGAGTCTTTAAGCTTTTCTGGGTGGCGACCCCATTTTTTGAACTAACACTTTGTGCGACCCCATACGCGTGAAAAGTTTGCACATTCTTGGATACTTCTATACGTGTTTTATGTGTAATATATTATTGTTTTGCAATAATAGACATACTCAATATAAGTTCTTACTGTGAATATAAAGATATAGAAATTTTAATTAAGTTACAAAATAAAATAAAAAATTCCTTTTATAATGTGTTATTAAATCTTGTAATAATATTCGATACCGCTGGACAAAGTACTTGACACTTTAATTTTATGCTTGTTTAAGAAGAAAATGTCGTCCCTTGCGCAAAAAAGTTGTTGTTTTCTGATGCCACCTGTCTGACGTAGTCAGATCGAGGCCCACGAAATTCATCGTGGCATGGGCAAGAGGTACGCCTGTCGTTGGCCTTAAACACCATACAGGTGACAGTGCGATTTAGGTCGGCGAAATTCCCCGAAGGGACGATAGATGGCGACACGACCTCTATCTCCACCTCCCCAATTTCTGCATGTAAACTGAAGGGGAGGGAAATATTCTCCAGTCCCTGCGCTCGTGATTAAGACCACAAGACTACGGACCCACTGATTTAACGAGCACGTACTCCGTGTGTACTCGGAGGGTGTTTGGTGGCATCGGGCATCGAACCCAGGCCTTCCGGTCTGGAGTCCGATGCTCTAACCACTAGGCTATCCACGGCCGCAAAAAGTTGTAAAAGAAGGTAATAGATACTGTATTGTAGTTTCAACAATTGTTGGAAATTCTTTTGTAACTCCAGCCAAAAATAATCTATATATATAAAGGCCGTATTAAAATCAATTTGTAATTCCGAATCTGTTGGTAGCTCAACAAATTCGTGTCATTTTGGTGGCAAATAAGCGATATTTTCAACAACAGTTTCGAATGGTTTTACAATCCATATAAATCCTTCGGCATTAACAATCATAGGGAAGTATTAGGATATCAAATATAGTATAGATTTCTAAGAATATTAAAAAATCTAAAACTTTTGGCGCCCTCAGCTGCAACTCATGTGACCCTTAGTTTAAGAATCACTGGTCTATGGACGTAGCCGCTTATAATTATTTATATCTGAGATATAATAGAAGATATTTAAGATGTGCACTTATATAATTAATCTAACTATACTTTTCTAAAAAAAAATTACAGTTCGCTTCATTTAGTGACAGTGTTCCAATGAACATATATCATACATGAAAATTACAATAAAAACATATATCATTGGCGAATGCAATTTTTTTTTTTTTTTGAGGCGGAATGGTAAATTTATTCACTGAATAGCATATGAAAAATCATGAAAGCATTCAAGATATCTTAATATGTAAAAAGTCTACATGTAATATTGTTTTCATAGTATTTATGTATTTAGTGTTTGCAATTTAAAATTTTCTTGCGTGCTAATACTTTTTGTACTTTACAGTGCTTTGGTGATTAATTATATCAAAGATGCTAATTTCTCGCCTGGTACTTATTTGCTTAGCATCATTTATGATGCTTCAACTGGTGTCGGCTATTCATCATCATGGAGGAGGTGGTGGAGGAGGCTTGGGGATACTTCTAGGTGTAGGACTTCTCGCTAAATTATTGCAACACAATCATCACGGACATCATCACCACCACCATCATCATGTGCAATATGTTCCCATACCGTAAGTAATATTAAATTTCTAATAAAAATATGTGAGCTTTTTTTTGTTGATTCATCAAGAAAGATTTTAATCTGTTTCATTTATTCTATTTCTTCAAAGAGCTTAAATTAAATATTTTCTAATGTTCTCTCTCTCTCTCTCTTTTTCTATTTAAATTTAAGGGAATTTCTGAGAAAGAGATTAACCCACTACAGCCTAACTAACACAGAATAATAAAAAGAACCTAATACTAAATAAATTTAAAATAGAATACACATAATTTAAATTCGATATTTCTCTCTGATTTTATTTTTCAAAAGCTCTGAAATCAAACTTATAAGCAAATGTTTTATTTGGCAACATGCACGAGTAGGATAAATTTCGATTATTTTCGATTCTCAAAGTATTCATCATATCAATAAATATAAATAATTTAAATCAATAAATATGTAATATTAATATGAATAAATATAATATTCGCGCGCTGTACTTTTTTTATGCGTGACTTAATTTCGAAAAAGGAAGTAACAATATCACATTAAGTAGGGGAAATCTCATCACATTTTATAAATCAAGTCCCATGTACCGGAAGTCAATAATGATAGAATACCTAGTCGTGCCATAAGTTCTGATACAAAAAAATTGAGATCATCTGCTTTGACTCAAATGCAGCAGACGATTTTAAATTTCGTCATTGAAGATTGCCTGCAATACTATTGAAAAAATTATAGTCTTCCGCATATGTTGTTCGTAATCGGTCAGAGCCTTTCTAGTGTCAGAGGTACCTTAAAGATAAAGCATTGCATCAGAGGCACGTTCAGAATAGCAACGATGGATTCTGTTTATTGACGAGAAAATTTTGGACGCTGTGCGATTTGAGAAATTTAATGGCAGCGTAAGATTTATGAATTTAAATATTTGGTTTATTTACATCACACAGCTATTAATTACTGTATATACATTTATATTGAAGTTATTCAAAATATTGGTTATTTCATTTGGGTTCAGAATAAGATATTTGTGAGGGAGGAGATCACAACCATTCTCTCTCTCTTCGATGTTTTTAAACGGACTTCCTCTGTCCTCTCTAGGGTCTTACTATGGGTTGGTTCCCTTTATCTTCGAATTACATCCGGCTCGTTGGTGAAGTGGGGTTTTCTCCTGGTTTCACATATTGCCGGGGAGATGACAGAAGACAGGACCTCGTAATATTTAAGGGTGCATGTGTACTAGGAACGTAGTTTTCCTACTCACAAAAAGAAGTCGACTTTTCAGCTGTGTGAAAGTTGTGAAACATCACAACGCTGAAGAATCTTTCAATCGCCAGAATGATCGTGTATACTCAATAACTGCACAAGAAGTTAAAGATAAGGAAAAAATACCCCACTGAGGGCTCATTATCCGGTTTTCGTGATGGTTTGATGTGGTGTCAGCTTTGAAAACGTCTCAACAATTCATTTTTTTCGGGAAACGGTTGAAGATCGCAGTAAAAATTTATCAGAACCAATACTGAAGCCCCTGAACGTAAACCTGTTCAATGGAAACGGCTGAAATTTTCAACGGGGCTCTGCTCCTGTTCATAAATCTAATACGACCCAGCGGTTGTTGAAAACGAGAATGTCAGACTTTATAAAACACAAATATTGGCCTTCCAGTAGTCTCAGTTTATAGTCACTCAACTATAAACTGAGGTCAGTATTGGAGGCGAAGATGTTCCGAACACGGCATCCCAATCAGAAGGCTTAAGCGTTCTTTAAAAGCAGCAATGAAAATTCTCGTGGAGTTAATGCATGCCTCGATAGATGATTGGCAAAAGAGGCTTAAAGCCCGTGTGGAGTCAAAAGGTGATAATTTTGAACAAAAGGTGCTACATATCAGATTTAAAGATAAGTTAAAGCTTTAAGATTTGGTTTTACATTTGATTTCAAATTTTTTTCATTTTATTGTAACTCCTTTATAGTTGTGTCAGAACTTATGGCACTACAATGTGATTAAAAACATCTTTTCTTTTAAAATAAACTTATTCTTAGCAAATTTGTAACACATTTAAGCAAAATTCAAATTAAAACTTTGATATTGGTTTAGCTATCGATTAAAGTGTTATCTTAATTTTAAAATTGACAAGAATTCAAACAATTTCCAAAAATGTAGTCAAATTAACTTCTAAAACTATCAAGAAATAATTATTATTTATTAAAGCGTATGAAACTGGCATGCTTTGGGGTAAAAACCATCAACCTGATTTGACATTAAGAATGAATTTCAATACACAGCTTTTATTGTGTGTGTGTAAACTAAAACAATTGAAGTAAATTTTCCTTACTCAAGTATTCCTTGAGTTATGCACCGAGTCTCCAACAATTAATGGAACCCTTTACTTGAATATAAACCAATCAGACTGTGAAAGTGAGTGAGAGAATATTAACGTCGCAATAATCAGCTATACGAGGGCTTTTGGCGACGAAACTCGTAATTTTGAACCCTGGTCAAGTGACGGCAGACTGTGATAGAGTGACGTAACAACACAGAGTTATTCGGCTTTGAACGCCGAAGTAATATCTTATGCCAATTAATATAAAAATGCTAAGACAAGATTTAAGTGATTATAAAAGAAGGTGTGATCATCGCTACAAGACGAGCTGTTGCCAGTATGTCTAAAATGGCATGTCAATTAAAATTTTCTCGCTCAACAATGATTTGGATGTTTAAAAATGGCAGTTGAGATAAAAAGAACTTAAGAGCGCGATAAGGACTATTCGTTCGGCAATAGCTGATGAATGAAAAAAGATGGAAGGGGAATGCCATGCATATTTTCCGTGACAACAGAAGGCAACAACATTACAAGTTATATCTGAATTCAGATCTGGTTTATTCCAACGCAAAAGGCGGACTTTTTAAAGGATGTACTTTAGTAGCAGAAGACCATCAATGGTGTTTTAAACATAACAAATAGGAAAATGGCCTGTTGTATGACCAGGAACGACGAAAATTGTTCTTTGATAACTGAAAAAAAAACTGGTTCGATGAATCACGTTTTCTACTTCATCTATGGCACAAACAGCACGAATTCACGGATCCCTCCAGCCAAATTACAACTCTTCAGGTTGGTGGTGATGTAATAATGAGAATGTTTTTCTGGAATACAATGAGTCCCTTGATATATATAGAGAGACACAACTATAAAACATCACAGTTTACCTCAGCTTTGCTGCTAATAACGTGCTTCCATGACTAGCTCAGACACCTGATCTCAATTTTATTGAGCATTTGAGGACAAAGCTTAGAAACATCACCATCCAATATTGAGCTAACTTAGAGCAACCATTAGGTCAACATCAGCCAACACTTCTCAATAACTTGAGTCCATGTCAGGAACATCGAATGTGATTCGAGCTAAAGATGAAACAACTCATTATTAAAAGATGTCTTAATCTTTTTTCGGGGCCTCTCAGAGTAAATAAGGTTACAATTACTTTTGTATCGAAAATATGTTTTTTCGGTACTTACGTACTATCGCAACAATATCAACATCCAAGATAACTCACAAAATTGGCAACCTTGAATATGCGTGTGTTATTCGCTAAATTGGCAACCATGTGTTTTATTTCAAATGATGTCGCCAATACGGCGAAATATTTTTGGAGGAAAAATAAATTTCTTACAATAAGATAAAAATTATTCATAATATTTTTGTGATTCTATATCGTTTTGAATTATTTTATGGATATTTTATCAAAAAGTAATCCTTTATATATTTGAAAATTAGAGTCCACCATCACGGACACCATGGAGGATATGCCTTGGAAGAAGAGCACTGGTGAGAGTTTTACATTGTGTTCAAGAAATATGATTGACCTGGATTAATTCGTATCACATGATAGCTGATCTAGATAATCAAGTAGTAGAGCAGGAAATACAAAAATGTGCAAGAAATGTTTAAAAGAATGTTTCATTTGTCATTTCACATTTGGTGCCAATCATAAATCCTTTGAACTAAACTATATAGTTCAATGAATCTAATTTATATGTTTGTTAGTATATATGTGAAGAATTTGAGAGAACATCATTTCGATTGATGAAATAAAGGAAATAGAGTATATAAATAAAGTTTTACATTTGAAATAATCTAATTAGGATTTTATCAATATATCAACAATCATGCTTTTCAAACATATTTCAAAATATCCAAATTTTGAATGAATCGATAATTACTCAGGATTTTGTGTATCATATATATATATATATATATATATATATATATATATATATATATATATATATATATATATATATATATATATATATATACATATATATATATATATATATATATATATATATATATATACATATATATATATATATATATATATATATATATATATATATATATATATACACAAGATGAACTTTAAATTACTCTTAACACTCTACATTCTAATAAAACTTTATTTGAAAATATTTGTAAATATTCTTCAATTTTAACTCTAGGGAAAAAAAAACATATTAGACTATTTTAACAAAATACTCAAAAAAAAAAAAAAAAAAAAAACACGCTCATTTTTTAATAGTCTTTACTTCAAAACAGTGCTTCTCAAACTTTCACAATACTGGTGACCCAATTTTCAATCATAATATTCATCGCCCCCCTCTGATACAACAATAACGTATTTACTGCAATAAAAATGCACTTTGACACTAAGGCTGCAATGCGATCTTAATTATAAACCGTATCAGTATTAAATGTTGTACATGTTACTTTTAAGTAATATATATTTTAAGAAAATTACTTAAAATATATATTACTTACTTATTATGTTATTTTTCTTTCTCTTAAATTGGAACAGACCGCAAAATAATATATTTAATTAAAAATTTGTTTCCTTCAGCATCCATTTCCAAAAGTACAAATGTCATTAGAAAAATAGTTTAGCCTATGTTGCTCTCTATCATATCCATCACATCTGGTATTATCGGGAACGTTTGAGCGAGTCTGGACAACCTATCGGACGTTTGCGCAAAACATGTAAAAATGCTTTTCCTCGTACAATTCCAATCAGTTTTGGTCGACTCGATACTTCTATAGCAACCGAATTTAGCTTGAATATACATTTTATAATTTGCACGTTAATTGTAATTCATGGTAATTAAGTATTTACGGCAGTAGATTAAAACAAAATCACACACATTTTTAAGTCGTAAGGGAACATTCGACGATAATAAAGGATCAACAAGTACACAGACGAGCATGGTTCCGAAAATATAATCAAGGAAATATTCTCAAAAATACTTAAGTTTTGGATTTACCACTACTGAAGTAAATGATGAAAAAAAAAAAAAGCCCCTGCTCGTTATATGTAAAAACTTAGAAAACTGAACAAAAACACGTGAAAGTTGTTTTTAAAACCATGTAAAATCATTTAGCCATGTTGGCAAAGCATTTTAAAAAGTATTTTCTTGATGAGGACAACTTGGTAGCAAGTTACGAGTTGGATTTTAGAGATCCATTTTAAAATACTCCAGAAGGGCTCTCAACTGCCGAAGAAATCTTTATAGATTTCACATTCAGTGAAAAATTAAAAGGCAATTTTGTAATAAATCGCTCGTCGAATTTTGGGTAGAGGTGGATGATGAATTTTCTGCACTGAAAACAAAAGCACTTCGTATACTATTACCATTTTCAACATCCTACCTTTTTCAAACCGGATTTTCTGCAGTGGATGCCTTGAAGACAAAATATAGATCTCAGCTAAATATAGAAAAATAACTCTTTAAGTGTCAATTTCTGATATTAAAACCTTCCTTTGAAAAACTTTGCTCTACAAGACAAGCCCATGGAAGTCACTAACAATTCTTAAACTTGTTCTTAATTTAGTATTAAGAAATTAGTTATAAAATAACTTCTTCAGTACTGATACATTAAACGTATACTGGCTGCAGTACCGGCTCTTTACACGAGTTCATTTTTTATATAATAAAATAAAACATTGTTCTTGGTATAATAGCTGAACTGTAGGAGAGTAAAACCGCGTGCACGACATTGTATACAAAAATGTAAAACGATTTTTTTAGATGAATGCTTACATTGTAAATAATTTTAAAAGAACTCTAAATTTGAACCTCACAGAATTAGCATTTAGAATTAATGATAAATAATATAAAATTCCGATAAAGAATTCTTGTGTTACTTTTTAATATTTAAAGCGAGAAGACTTCAAAATATTAAAACGCGGGAGCAGGTGCGCATTCGATACTAACGTTAATGGTAGTGCGGGGTGACTCAGTAACCCCAATCATTTGTTTTTAATTATTTTTACTGTACATGAGATAAAAATCGTAATTCCAGTGAATAATTTAATTAAGAGAAAGTATATTCACCGGCATTCAAGGACTTCTCAATTTTTCTTTGATAATTTGAGGAAAAAATCCAATAAAACTGAACTAAAACGATTCAAAAGTGCAAGACCTTAATAAAGAGGACACAAATCAGAGACACTTTTCACTAATATTACAGGAATGTTATTTGCTGTCATATTTTGTTCAAGTTATTGTAGTTTTACTATGCTTTCATGATCGAGTGAGTGAATAGTAAAGACGCACTGTTCAGCTACAAGAGGGCTTTTGGAGACGGACCTCGTAAGTTTGAAACATGGTCAAGTGACGAGGACGACACTTGAGCTGGACTCTTTTAACTACCACACCACTCCACAAGAGGACGTTTGAGCTCTCGACAGATTTAACGTGCATCTCTACCCTCACGGCGGGACTTTAGTGGTACTGGGCTCGAACTCGGAATACCTTTGGTGAACAACAAATAGCAAGTTGAAGTTTTTCTTTCTTGTGTCTTTTTGACAAGGCGAACTGAACCTTGTGGTACTTATGGGTTCATATTTTAGTTGATGGAGTTCTTTAGGAAGCATTCGAAAATTTTCCTTTCGTTTCATGTTCATCGCGTTTCTCAATCATGAATAATATGCATTCTTTCAGCAGGTTAATCCTTTGCTTGTTCAGTTTCAACTTCCTTCAATAGAGATCACAGATGCCCCGTGCCACCGCTCCCGGGTTGAAGGTGTATTCAGAAAAAAATACGGATGTTCTAATAAGAATTATGACATTTTTAACTATGCTTTATATGTTTGAGAATACTCATAAAAATAAATCTTGGCCAAATAATCCTTTAAATCAATCTCCATCAGTTTCCAAATATCATAAAACTCTTTATTATTTACAATTTCCCTAAACGAAAAACAAACACATAAAAGATGGGACGGAACTAATATAGAACTAACCATACTAGTAAGTTGGAAGGTCAATCAAATTATCAGCAATTATATTATGCTGCCTGGCTGAAAAGTGAATCAAGTCTTCCTTTTCTTTCTACAGCTAATGTACAGTATTTCAATAATAATAACAGTGATGAATTTCTTATCTTCAAATCTGGGTTTCGTTTTTTCTTTTAAAGAGTAATATTTTAGGTTTAAAAAGAAAACGTAATAAAAAAATTCTCTCATCGAGGGAGTACACCAAATCAAACAAAATGTTTTTTTTTTTTTCAATTTTGTTTTGGGATCAAAGATAGCTATTTGATGACGTAATATCGCCAGATGATATACATAAATTCTTTCAGTGTAAATATGTATTTTTTTTATTATGAAAGAAAGTATTTTGTTTTACTTCATTCCAGTTATTTTTTTAAAAAAATCTTTTTACTTTCGATATGCTCGCGCCCCCTTGTAGGGTTATCGCGCCTTCCAGGGGGTCGCGCCCCACACTTTGAGAAACGTTGCTTCAAAAGTAAAGCAAGAAGAAAAATTTAAAAAGCTGTGTCTATAAATATATATATATAATAGAAGGAAAACTATTTTGAGTAGAACACTAATATCTCTGTGAAAGTATTTTGCATACACCAAATAGTAAAACATTTTCAAATGTATAGTTTTACAATAAAACATATCTATATAATCTTAAAAGTTTTTAATTTCAAAAAGGTCCAGTACACAAACCAAATAAAATGTTTAAATTTCAATCCTTTATGAGCTATTCATTTTATGCAAAGTATTACAAAATGATCAATACTTTATTGCAACATTTTGTTTCAAAAACAAATGTGTGTATAATAAATTGTATCTTTTTACTTAAGTAGTTTTTTCATGACAAAATTCTTTAATCTGTAAGCTTCTAATTTTGTACTTAAAAAATTTAGAAGTCTTACAGAAAGCTGTTAATACTTTATGTTCTTAACATCAAAAGTGAAATAACTTGTACATATTTTACTCATTTTAAACTTTGGGTTTTACCTAAAATTTCTCATATTTCATCAAATGAGTAATTCAACTTGTAGAAAACTGAGCAATGAGCTCATTTCTGAAAATGTTTCATTAATTTAATGACATTAGAAACCAATTAGTTACACAATAGAAAAAATCTTGATTAATTCAAGCATGATTAGAAATGAGTCATCCCCAAGGACCTTTCTTTCCTCAGTGAAACATGCCACATGTGCGGACCTTAAGGTTATTTTAACTTAAAAAACAGCAGTGTGTATTAAACCTCCTTCGAAGGACCAACTTTTTCAACACCAACACCATTAAATAGATTATATAAACTTAAAAAAATAAATAAATAAGAGTTCATAAAAACAGAAGTACATGTAATTAAAAATTAGCATATAGCACATCAGATCTGTTTCAGAACACTACAAGTGACTTTAATCAACATCACTTCATACGATACAAGCTGAAAGTATTCAAATCTAAGCTGCACCCCAAATTTTCAAAACTTTTTTGTGAAAAAATGTTATCAACTCTATGTGATGCCCCCAATTCTCTACATTTTTGAAAAAAAAAATAAAAACATGTGTAAAAGGTTCCAAGCCACACCCAAATTTCAGCAGCATTAACACAGGAAAAATAGTGTGGCTTAGATTCGAATAAATACGGTACTTTGGGGCACAATGGAAAAATGCTCTTGGCATATCAAATTTAAATTGATTTACATAAAATGAGAATAATGTCAATAAATTACTAAATCTAATGACATGGGTACAATGAAAGAAACATTTCGAATGCTGCGAAGTCAATAAATATAATGGAGATACTTGAATTTTAATTAATGTTGAGACACATTTTACTTTTAACAAATTTTAGCCATTTATTTAAGGCATTTTTCCAAATATCTAAAGGTTTTTGATTATAAAAAAGGTTCAATTTTTTACTTTAACTGGTATATTTTTCTTGGTTTTTATGCCACAATTACATGAAAACAACTCAAATCTATTATGTAATAGTTTCACATTAATCTGATTGTTGTTTAGTTGTAACTCAGAAAAACACACACCTCCTCTGGAGCAAATCCATGCAGTGTTTCTATTTTTTTAAAAGGGTGACATGAAACGATTAACACAAAATTTTTTATGCATAACAAAAATTAGTATGGGTTTTGTGATAACATGATCAGAATTTGTATAAATTTTAAACTCAATTATTTTTTTTAAAAAAAAATAAGCATTGCTTTAAATTTAAAAATATAAGTAAAAGTCAAAAATGCATACCAACCATTGTTACATTTATTATTATCAATAGTTAGAAAAAATATTAAAGCATTAGGCACAATAGAAAAAATCTTAGCATTTTAACTGAAGACACTCTAGTTACTTTATCTTTCTGAGATAAGTCAGTTTAAAGTTTTGATTTGCCATTTGAATGTGAAGAAAAACAAACTTAAAAGGTATCACAACTTAGCATTTTTTAAACTTGGAGCATTCAAATTTTGTGACGAAATAGAAAAGTATATAGAAGACAATTTAGGCTAAAAAAATTAGATTTTTTGACCTATTTAAGTCAATTGAATAGTACTGTGTCCCCCTAAAGTTTAGAAACTAAATGTTAAAGAATTAACACACAAAAAAATTATTCTTTCATTTTCAATAAAAAAACCAAAATATGTAAAAACATTCATTGAACTGGCATTATTGACTAAACCTATAAGATACATTTGAGCAGTACAAAAATTAATATTCTAAACCTGTATTTAAAATAAACAAAACAATTATTCAAATTATATTAATCTCAGAACTCCTTTTGTTTACTAAAAGTAAACAAATTTAACACAAATTTAGCAAAAATTTGAATGAAAGAAAATATAACCCTGTTTTATCCTTATTATAATGTATAAATGAAAAAAAAATCAAGAAACAAAAATGGAAAATTTTGAAATTGATCCATTTAGGAATCAAGCAATTATTTTTTAAAAAATTGGAAAGACTTTTTTTATGTAGCATGTAATAAAAGTTAACTAAAAACATTTACACAAAAAGATTTTTTTTCCATCTTTATTACAAAAATAATCTAATATATATGTATATATATATTTGAATTTAAAATGTAGACATTTAGGAAAAAAATCCATTAAATCAGCAAAACAAAATTTTCTAATAAATTAAAAAGATATGGCTATAAATTATTATCTTCACCGAAACACATTTTTCCAAGATTCAAGATGCATAAATTTCATGTAATTAAAAAAATACCCTGTAAATAACAGAATTGAAATGACACATTTTTTTACAATAAACATTTAAACTCAATGCATAAATTATTTCATGCAAAAATCGAAACACAAAAGTTCAAATATTTGTATTTATTTAATACAAAAACATAAACCACAATTGTTAAGCTTGTTTTACATATTCAATTGTATAACACAATCTGAAAATGTCATGATAATGCATATAAAATACAAAATAAGATTATAATCTATTGAAATTATATATTAAATGAAAAATTAAAGCTATGCACACACATATTAAAATTATTTCCTTTAACATAGAAAAGATAAGAAAACACCAGAGAGCTACACATAAATAAAGCTGGATTATAATTTCTTTAGTATAAAACAATACGATGATCACCAAAAGCATGACAAATCAATAAATTTCATAATCTTATTTAAATAATTTCATTTACATAAATTATCAAAAACATGAATATTTGATACATAATGCAATTAAAATGTTTTAAAATTTCCTTTGATTATAAAATTTTTTGGAATCTTATATAAACTATATAGAATACATTTAAACATTTACACTAACTTATTTTGAATTCTAGAATAATATTAAAATACAAATAAATTTCAAAGATTACCAATCATCAAATTACAAATTTATTTCTAATTAACATTAAATCGATTTTTTTTAAAAAAATCTACAATTTTTCTCAAATACGTGGTAATTCAAATTCATTCAAAATATCTTTATTGGACCTTTTCCCCAAAAAGAAAATTTTAAATGTAAGAAATTGTTCTAAAGTAGTAGATGATTAAAAACAGTTCAATTTTACAATACAAAGTATTGTTTAAACTTTACATCATAAACAATTTTTATTATACAAGCTTATAATTATCACATTCATGGTAATACATTCTAATTTCTCATAAAAATGGATTGGGATTAGCATGATGCCAAATATAGAGTTCACAAACTCTATAAATTTTCTCTATGGCAATTTTAAGAATAAGGAACATGCAAAATTATTGATTACACATAAATAGTTGCACATTTATCTAAAATAACAAAGCAAAATTTATTACCTTAAAAAAGGCTGAAATGAATATCTCAATCTGTAATTTGAAAACAAAGACATTTTACTTATAAAAGCAAAGCAAATTCAATTGTTGCAATCAAAATACAATGAAGCTGTAAGAAATAATTTCCACGCATAACAAATTATAAAAAAACTAAAAAAATTGCACAAATTTTCAAATTTGGACTGAAATCCTACAAAATAGAATGTTGTTCAATGCAAAAATAGAAAATGGAATTCACGTGTCAAGAGGCATGAGCAATTAAGAAATAATATTGCTAATGAAAATATAGTTCTCCCTGTACAATTTTTACACTATGAAAGCTTGTGTATATTCATATGATAATGTATTGCTCTCCTTCCAGACAAATTTTAATAAACACACATATAAAAAACTCTATAACCACTATTATCATTTAGCTAATGCTTCTTTTAATTCTTTAAAAAACATAGAGCCAATTATCATTTTTTCACAGTTCACAGTAATGGTTGCTTTACCATTAGTCAACACTTGGATGGAAACAAGGACTAAACATTTTGAAGCAGGCGTTTGACCTGAAAACCTGCAAAATCAAAAATATCTAGAAATCAGTTTATTCATTACATTTGTTTTGTAATTTAATAACACACACAATATATGTATATATATACAGTCAGACCTCCATTTTTCGAACCTCTACATAGCAAATTTTTCTATTTTGCAAACTTTTCCCCAAGAACCAAGAACATTTTGCGCTTTCTCTTTGTAAAATAACCTCCAAATAGAGAAGTGCATTTTCCATTTAACAAACTTTTTTTCTTGAGATTTGATTATTTTTTTCACAATTTTAAAAACATTTCTGGGCACTTCAAATTATTTTCTTTTTTAATACATTTTATGGTGATCAATGACTTTGAGCTGGTTTTTGCCAGGAGCCTAATTCACCAAGAATAAAATTGCCATAATTTTTCAAACAAACTCAAAAACAGATTTTATCAGTAATTAAATTTTAGGACACCTTTGGTAAACAAAATATATGCTTAAAATTACTGTTTATAAAGTATGTTTAAAATTACTTGTCGGCTGAAAATAAGAAAATGTTGTTAAAATTTATTTGTTTCAATATAAAATTAATTTTTAATGTTGGAAATACAGTGGATTCCTACACAATGTTTTTTTTCTTAGTTTCTTTGTAGATTTCTTTTTGATGGAAAGATATAAAATAAATAGATATATTAATTTACTCAAAAAAAATGTGCATGAATAGTTACTTTTTTTTAATAACATAGTATTTATGAATTTAAAATTTGTTTTATGTGTTTTTTAAGTACATTAAAAATAAATCTAACAAACTTTCCACATAACAATCTTTTCTTCAGGGTTTAGCGACTTCGTTAAATAGAGGTCTAATATACATATATATATATATATATAATTTAATACATAAGTACATTTCTACAGTAAAAAAAGATTAGATAATTATTAGATATATAAGTATTTAAATGACTAGGTTATTCATTATTTTAAGACATTAAAATTCTGACTATGAAATTTATTTTGAAGAAAAACTAAGAAATCCAAAATAAAAGTTTTTGTAACGAAAAAAAAAAAGCATCGTAGTATTGGATACAATATAATTTTCCTCTGAAAATTCAACAGGTCTTTAAAGTAAAAAAATGCACTTAAAAGAGTTAGTTTTAGTTATCTGACCTTGAATTCAATTTCTAATGATATTTTTTTCAATGATGCATAACATCAATCAATTACTTTTTAGTATTTTCATTTATTTATCTGATCAATACATAATCCAACTAAATTAAATTGAAATAAAGATATTTATTACACTATAATTAAATTATATTAAAATTACTTAAAAAAAACTATACAAATCCCATATTATTCAAATATTATCTAAATGAGCAGAACAGTAACGCGTATTTAAGTTTGACCTACCTGATTATTTTGCAATCCACTTCATTATTTTGTACTTGCACCACATTTGCAGCTTCATACACATACTGAATAACAGCTTTCTCATCAGAATGCCCTGAAGACAATTCAATAGTCCCAGAATTTTCATTCATACCTTTTAATTTACCTAAAATTTTAGATGCAAAATTTAAAATTAAGAACTAAAAGTGAATTGTAAAATTGAAAAAGAAACTTGAAAAAATGAATCAATGCAAGTTATAAAATTTACACATAAAAAAATGAAAAGACATATTTTAAAGAATGTTTTTTCCATTACATATAATTTCACACATTTTTTCTTATACTTATTTATAAAAAAATTACTACAAATGTTATTTTACAAGCAACTTAAAAAACTATCTTTTTACCAATTTTAATAATAAAAAAATATATTATTTTCCAAAATAATTAAGAACTTCTTAGTTCTAGTATTAGGAATAATTTTTCAACCATAATTAATTTTCATTAGCTTTCCTAATATAAAATAGCATTGAACCTGAATAAAAATTATAATTAAAATTTAAGCAAGGTATTAAAAAAATTTCAAATGCCATCATATTCAAAATGTTGATATTATTTAGTAAAAATAAATTACTTTGAGCAGTAGTGAATTCTCCCTCGGATAAAAGTACAGGATGTATCATTTCTCCAATAGGACTTTTTATAGCTAAACTGAAGCTATCTTCCTTAGTCTTCAATTCAAATTTAGCTGGCTGAGTGCTTTCATTGTAATCAATGCCTATACTTGCAGTATATCTGCAATTGGGAGCAAGAGGTTCTAAAAAAAAACCAAAACATAACTTTATATAATTAAATCCAAGTAAATTCTTATAAATGATACTGAAAGAAAATTTTTTTTATAAATAATAATGGCATCTTTTTAAAAACATTATACTGTCAAGAGGGTTAAATCCAGTTTTAATAGAAAGGAGATATTTGGTGGATCATTTGGTAATGATCCTATCTTCATGTAATGGGATAGTCAGATGTTTTTGACATAAACCCTGTTCACTAACTTCAAGATAATGTTGACTGTACCAAAGTGCGAGATGGGCCCAGGATGTGTCTTTATGGAAGGTTTGGTTATGAATAGGGACTAGAGGTTACTACAGTAACACATAGACAGACATACACTACTGAACTGTAGTCCAATTTGAAGTGGATTAATAATTAATAAAGTTGCATCAAAGAGACCTTATAAGTACCCCCAAAGAGTTTTTAAGAGTATTTTTAAAAAGTTAAAAGGGCCTTGTTACAGTTACCTTGAACAAAAATGAAGTTTGTCAAATATGAAATCAAGAAAAACATGCTTACTGAGTAACTTGAGTTATAGTGACTGAATTTAATTATCATGAATTATTTATAAAAGTGAATAAAATATGAAAATACACTATTATAGTCAGTGCAGTACGTGGATGGATTCATGAGTTGAGTTGAGTTAATATTAACGTCGCACTGTTCAGCTACACTAGGGCTTTTGGCGACGGACCACGTAATTTTGAACCATGGTCAAGTGACGTGGACGACACCTGAGCTGGCACCCCCCCTCTCCTAACTACCACACCACACCAACGGGAGGACGTTTCAGCTCTCGACAGATTTAACGTGCATCGCTGCCCTCCAACACAACCATTAGATCAGGGGCAACATTTAAAAAATATTATGTCTTCTTTAGTGGTACTGGGATCGAACTCAAATGCCTGCCATGGTTGGATATCTTAACCACTGGGCTACCGCAGCCCTGGATGGATTCATGAAGTCTAGCCATTAATAAATGTATGAATACCAAATTCCTTTTATATGTTTATCATCAAAAACAATATTTTTTAGATATAATTAATAAAAAGATATGTTTCAATATTTGCTTCAAAACATAAAATAACAATTCAATTAATTTTAAGAAACATCACTACTGTAGAGAAAAAGAAAACTTACGAATTTCATTAAACCCATGAATTTCAATGCTTCCGACTTTCTGTAAAAATGAAAGTTTAAATTAAAAAGCATGCATTATTAAAAATACTAAAATAAAACTTAGTTTGAAAATTTTCATAATGAAGTATACTAAAAATTACAAAGGATTTATTTCTTTACATTATATATAAATATGAATGTGTCCTTAAACTTTATTACTTACAGAATTTGGAATGTGGATTCCAGTTAGTTCTTTATCAGAAACGTTATGTAAGGATAGTTCCACTGTAGTCATTTTAGCTGAGTATAAATTAGGACTTCGGGTGAAACGATAGGTGGCACATAAACCTTTACCACTGAATTTATTCAGGAGTTCATATTCTTTTGTAGGTGTATGTATTGCAGAAATAGTCTAATAAAAAAAATCATGTAGACATAAATTTATATTAATATAAATGTTTATTCATGTAGTTTTTCTTCATTTATTAATTTAATATTTAATGAATATTTGAATTATGACAGATTGATTGAATATTAATGTTGCACTGTTCAGCTACACAAGGGCTTTTGTGTGGCGACGGACCATGTAATTTCTAACCATGGTCAATTGACGTGGACAACACCTGAGCTGGTACCCCTCTCTCCTAACTACCACACCACACCAACGGGAGGATGTTTCAGCTCTCAACAGATTTAATGTGCATCGCTGCCCTAAACGGTGGGTCTTTAGTGGTACTGGGCTCGAACTCGTGACAAGGCAAGCCACGATCCGATACCTATACCACTCGGCTACTGCGGCCACTTTGAATTATGACAGATGATAACATCTATAAAGAACAGATTTTGAAGACTAAATGAAATAATATTGGTAATAAGAAATTTATTCAAACTGTTTTATTTTTAATTAAAATCAATTATAATGTTTAAGGCATTTTAAAAATAAAAATATACATAAATCGAAATATTAAACAAATTTATTTCCTTTTCCATGGCATGAAACAAAAATAATCCAATACAATTTCTTACATTTTAAATACATATTTAAAATGAACACTTTCCCATTTGAAAAGGGAAATAATAAGACAGTAAAGATTACATGAAAAACTTAGTTTAACAAAAATAAGGGGGGAGGGTGAAATAGCTTGAAAGTATCAAACAATCGAGTTATATTTATATACAATTATCAAATGCGAAATATACTAACTTTAATAACCTATACAGCCTAGTATAATTTTAATAGAAATACACATACTATAAAAAATACAGGTACTATATAATTACAGACACTTAAGAAATAAAAAGAAAATTTTAATGGAATTTTTTCATTAAATACAGTAAAAAGACAATTCTTGAAAATTAAGTTTTTAATATAAATGAAACAATAATTAAGTTTATTAAAAAGCTTCTAATTTATGAATGTTTTTAATTAAATAATTTGATAGTGATTATTACATTATAATTTTTATTACATTTCCTGCTATACATTTCAAAATTTTAGAAACTTTGAAAATATTTGTAAAATTGCAAAATTTAAATTTAAATTACATTTTTCAAATTTAAAGTACTGGAATAAATACAGGGGGAAATGCAATTCTATGAAAACATCCACTAAAATACAACTGAATAAATTTAGTTTTTACTTCAAACAGCAATTTATTTGTTTTCCAATATTTTAAAATTCCTTTTTAATATAAGACATTTTAAAAATTTACCTTAAAGTCAATAGGAATATGCATATTTGATTTTTCCATAGGCTTAAAAGAATTGTTTGACGATGGTGTAAGCATATCTGTAAATACTGCAGGCTGTAATACTGGGTTTGGAGCAACTTCTGAAGAAACTGAAAAACATTATAAAATGAATATACTGTAACTAATCCCAACTTATAACTCAAAATAAAAATAACTACTTACAGTCATCTAAATCCAGAAGTAAATCAACATCTTTTTTCTGTTTTTGTTCTTTTTTTTTCTTGGCAGGTTTCTATGTAAAGAAAGATAAATATGGAACATTATCAATTTATAATTATAATATTGATTTATACTTTTTGAAAAAAAATTGTGATAGAACTAAAAACACCATTCTTGGTATTATTCACACAATAGACTTTTTAAAGAATAAAAATTGACATCCAATTTTCTTAAATGTATAAACAATGAATGAAAATACAACATAGATAAATAAAGCATAGATAAATTTTTACATACATGTTATTAATTCATATGTTAATAAAAACAGGTTAAGTATCAAATTTAAGAATAAAAAAATAATAAGGTTACTTAAAAAATATTTGAATTGTTTAAAGCCATTATTTATAACATGAAAGAGAAAGGTACACAACTTGTACCAAGTTCTGCCAACCTTTTTTTCTTCTTCTGATTCTGTTGATTCAGATTCCTCTTCACTTTCAGATTCTGTTTCCGATTCTGAGGATACTTTCTTTTTCTTTGAATTTTCTATTTTTGAATTGACTACTTTTTTTGCCTTAGGCACTGAATTTTCTATTACTTTTGATTTTTCAGGAATTTTTTTCACTTCTTTTACTGGTGTAGGATCTAAATCAATTATATTTTTTGGCTCATTTTCGCTATCAACAGATTCTGAGCCGGATTCTTCACTTTCAGATTCACTGCTACTACTTCCACTTTCGGAATCAGATTCTGATGCTTCCGACTCAGATGCTGAATTTTCACCATTGACATCACTTTTTCCAGCTTCTGAAGCAGAACTTACAGATGCAGCTACAAATGTTGAAAAAATTTTTAGTAGTGATACTGATAAGTAAGATGAGTAAAGAAATATCATATTGAAGCAACCATAATATTGTCATTCTGTATATTGAAAAAAATTTCTCAATTGATCAAATTCATTAATCAAAAGTTTAAAAATTAAAATTTTGTTTTGCACATGTAAGCATTCTTAACAGATGTATCCAGTCAAGTTATTAAATTTCATAAGTGAATAATTTTAAAAAATTTACGTACTAATTACAAAAATAATAATCCTCAATTTATAAAAGAAAATTGCATGCAATGAACATTTAAAATTCTGTTACCTTCTTCAGCAGAACTTGATTCTGTTTCTGAATAAAATGATTTTTTTTTAACTACTTTCTTCTTCTTCTTTTTCTTAGATAAATTGAATTCTTGCCAGGGCATTTGGTTTTCTACATTTCTAACAGATGGATCAGGGACTGTCTCAGGGAAATCAGGAAGATCATGATATCCAATGGTGCGAGCATTGATATAGTGACTTAATGATCCCAATTGATAACGATCTCGATCTAGTAAAATTTTTTTATAAATCAATTATTCTCTAAATTGAACTTACTTGTCAAATATTACTTGCATACACTTGAATTTTACATGAATGCAAGCCTTTACTTTTTTCATAAATACATACAAATAGCATAATACTCAAAATGAAAATTCAGCTAATAAATGTTAATACAAATAGGACATGAACACAATGTAATATAATATGGAATTCAATGTGCAACAATACATCAAAAAATTTAAGGGAGTAAACAAAGTGAGCATTAAATTAAGAAGAACATGAACACAACTTGAGCATAAAATGAGAAGTACATGTGTATTAAAACACAATACAAAAAAAGAGGATTATTGGCAGGGGCGTAGCTACCGCTGTATTAATGATACAGTGGCCCCATGTGTGTAACTACGGTACCACTAACGGGGCTTTCATTTTTAAAAAGGACCCCCCCCCCAAGGTGTTTTGATATGGGGCCCATTCAGAACTAGCTATGCCAGTGATTATTGGCATAAGTATTTTTGAAATTAACACTGGAATCAGTAAGAAACTATATTAAAACAGAAAGACTAAAAATTGCATCTAAATGTATAGGTACATTAAGTACTTCCTGAAAATGGGAAGAAAAAAATTTTTTTTTCAAAGTCAATTCATAGAATTAAATATTACATACATAAAGTCTGACTCACTTAACACACAGAAATTGAGAACTTTGGTTATTAAACCAGAATTTAGTGAACTATGATTTACAGTATTAATATCAGTTGAGCAATAATGAAGTTGAATTGGTATGAATTGCTTGTGTAATTTCAGTTTGTCACATTAAAGAAAAATAAACCAATACATTTCCTTTGAAACTTAAAATATTTAACAAAAATTATGTTTATTATTTTGTCAACCAATTCTCTACAGATTGTTTTCTTACAGGCATCCTGTATCTTTTTAATGTATTACATGGCCGATTTTACTTGCAGTGTTACAATCTGAGATTCTTGATGCTCAAAATAACTTAGTAATAGTTTCAGGGACTTGCAATAAGTAATAAGAGTCTGTTGCTTTTTGAGAAATAGTAATTAGTAATAGGAAGGAAAAAAAACATTAATATAAATTTCATAAGATGAAAAATATGAATTATGTCATCACAATGTCTAAGAGTGACAATGTAATTGCTACCAAGGGAGCTATATTATATATATATTTTTAAGCCCATGTTAACAAGATTTGATAGTATAAATATTAAAATTTTAAGTGTTTGATTCAAGTATTTAGTAATTATCAATGCATAGCATATTCTACTTAAAAAAATTCAACTAAATATGCATTATAATTAATAATCAACATGAGTAAAAATGAATTTTACAAAATTGAGTTGAGATATCAAAACAGATCAAAGTATTAACAGTTAGAATCATTAGTTATTCAAGAATTTAAAACAAATTACCTTAAATCTAACAAAATACAAAAATATTTAAAAAAAAACATTTACTACATTTAAAAACAGATCAAGAGCAGTAATGTAAAATTTAACATGAATGGAATTTAAAAAAATACAATACCTTTAAATTTGGATTGTAATACAGGAGCTGGTTTTGGAGCAAGTAGAATTTTTTTTGCATGCTTTGACAAATATGATGGTTTTTCACCAACTGGCATAATTAGCTGCCTTAAAAATCGTGCTCTGTCCCGAATATCATAGTTTGTATCGTATTTGGCAAGGTTGAAAACATATTGAACTAGTAGATTAGTTTGCTTTGAATTAATTAAATATAATTTGGCAGCAAGATTAAGAGTTTGTAGTTTTACTATGTCTTTCTGAAAAAAGAAAGAAAAAAAAAAGAATATGTAATATATTCAAAAAACATTGAAAAACAAATCAGCAACAGAAAAAAATCCTGAATTTAAATGTTGTCATTCACAGAAATGCTAGTAATATATTAATAGTAATAAATTCTTCAGAGTATAACCAATTTAAATGAATTTAACTTTTTACTGACTAAAAAGTAATTTTACTTAATAGGTAGTTTTCTCCCCTACCATCACCACAAATCTTTCTTGCCCATGATCTTTTTAGTACTGAGTGTCTTCAGGCAGTTGAGATAAGATAATGTGTTGGTCACCTGCTGAGCTGTAGATATTTGTGCTTTAGAAAATAATTAATACAAATGATTTCCCTTCCCCTTTTTTTTATGGAAGTCAGATTGTAACATTTACTTTTCACCCATTTAAGAAATCTTCAAAAATGGTTTCTAAGAATAGATAACATTTTCTTTTTTACAGTTTTTTTTGTTTCTTGATTTAAATAATTATAACTTTTTAAAAAGTAAATGAAATAATTATCATTCAATAATCTGAGAAAAATTATTCTGATTATTTTACCAATATTTTTAATATGCAGTTGCAACATTTTAATGCGACAAAACTTTTGTATAATGTAATTTTTAAATTGTTTTATATGCAACTGTATATAGATCACAATACAGTGAATTATTAAATTAAATATATAAAAATATTTCATCGATTATTTCAGAAATGTAAATACATTTTTAGCATCAAGATGACAGAATTACAAAACACTTTGAACAATGAAAAAAAAAAACACATTCCAAAATAATACTTCACATTTCCTTCCCATAACTATATACAGTAGAGCATCGTTTATGCGAATTAGTTCGGACTGGACACTATTTCGATAAGCGATTGTTTGGATAACCGAAAGCGATCCATGCAGTATATGAAACCGGACTCTATATGAATATTGAAAATCATTACATGAGGGAAACATGCTAGAAGAAAAAGCAAAATAGGTGCAAAATGTTGCAATTTTACTTTTATTGTGGAAAGTAATCACTCATTTTTCGCTATACTATTGTACACGTTCGTTTTTTCGCTGCAAGGTCTCCGACTCTCTGGAGAGGCAGTAGTTGAATAGAACGGCACACTGATTGTTGTTCGTATCACTCCATGGCTGTCTCTAATGTAGAAAATGCATCAGCATTTGAAGAACCCTTGCTACTATTGTTGTGTTGGCCTCGTTTTCATCTATTTCATTGTCAACAGGGCTGGATTCTTCTTGCACAGAAGTCACAATCTTGTCGTCAGGGTAAAATCCTAGGAGAGCCCCCACTCTTGGCGACAAACTGAAAAAATGCCAAGCCAGAACGAGATGGCACCAAGCGAAACCGACAATGAAGGCAAGTGAATACAGTGGGATAAGGGGATGTGTAATGAAAATATATGTGAGTAATACTGAAATTAAACATTTAAGATAAAAAAAATATAAAACAGCACTTACTACTGATCTTTTCCGAGTGGAGGGTGTAGAGTAACAACAAATTTTAAAAAAGGCTTGAAGGTCTCATTGCTAAGCGACTGATCGTGTGAGCGCCACCATATATATTCTGAGAGATAATTGTCGAACATACCTTTGGCACGGCTGGTACGATTTTGAAGAAAGTGTTTTATTGCCGGCCATTACATTTCGGGCATTCATAACTATAAGTAATCAATCCTTCCTTCATACATCATTCAGTCAATTTCTTCTTAACTTTCACATTCAACAAAGTAAAAAATTCTAAGGTATATTCCGTCACACATGCAGCCATACTTCCAGCCTGGTGCCCAACAACAAAATGAAGTTTGAAATGCCCGCTGACAAAATAGGAAAATTCCAGAAATAATTAGGTTTACCATATCTCGTGTATCAAACTAGGGTTACAAAGATGGCACAATTATCGCCAAGCAAAATAATTCGCGCCAAGGTTGTGGGCTCTCCTAGCACCGAACCCATTCTTGAAATACTGGGATCGATTGGACAAAGTTGGTAATCTCCCTGTAGTCATCATTGACCATTTGATTATCAAATCACACAACTGAAATTCCCCAAATATCCTTGACCTTGGGTTTTCCCCTCACTTTTGGCCTCATGCGAAACAACTGTTGAGAGCATTGCACTTTTCAAAAACGTATTCATATACAGTACATGTAGTTGACAAAAAGAGGGAAAAAAAACTGGTACGGATATTTGATGCTCCGGATAATAAACAACGTTCTACTGTATTATACAACTGAATTACGAATTAATACAAGAAATACATTTAAAGAAAAAAAATCAACAAATGCATCATTTTAATCATTTGCAAATTCTTTTTATGAATTACTGATATATAAATAAAATGAATTTTATACAGAAATACTTGTAACTTCCATCAAATTAATTCCAGCACATGATAAAACTTCTGTTTCATGGATTTCATGTGTACCGTCCAAGAAATTTTCATTTTGTTCTAATTAAGTTCTTAGTTTTCGAGTTAGAATGATCAAAAACCTTATTTTTTAAATCAAATAAAAGTTTATGAATCTCTTTTGTGGTTCTACTTAATTTTTCAAAAAGAAATTAATCTAACATAAAATGAATAACGACAAATTTAAGGAAATGGGGAAAGGGGGAGACTGTTTACAAGAATAAAGATGTAAAGAATGATTTGCTTTTCTTATGCAGAAGGGAAGGGATGATTATCTAAATTCAAGTGAATGATGTTAATAATTTCTAATATGCAGCAATCAAAAGGGGGGAGAGGAAATACTAGGTAAATCTTTCAACTAAGGCTGTCCTTTAAGAGGTTTTTCTTTTCAGCAAAAAAGTCTGCAGTCAATTTTTAGGGCTTTAGAATTTTATTGGAAGGGGGGAGCTATAAATGTTATTCATGAAAATTAAATATCAAAGAGAAGTTTGAATTCGTTCAAGATATGTTAGAATTAAAAGATAAAATGTGATTTGTACCTCATTTGAAAAAGTTTTAGCAACTTTACGTAACACATCAGGAGCTATTTTAGCAACTTTATCAGCATATTCCCCAATAAGCCAAAGTATTGAAGCTCGGGCCATTGGTACAGTAATCCTGTCCATTAAGCGAGACATGTCAATTATTATATCTTTATGTTCGGTTATCTAAAAAAAATAAAAATATGACAATGTCAGAATACACATTCAATATTTCATTCAAAAGAAACTTCATTTCAAATATCAAATCAAACAGAAACTAACCAACCTGCATTTGTAGAAGTTTTTTGATAACTACAACACTTTCAGCAACAATTATTTCTATATTTGAAAAGGAGGAAAGTGAATATTCATTATTTTTGAGATAATATATAATAAATCGGTTTACTTTTAGACAATAAACAATATAAGTAATAAGTACCATTTCTGTTTGATAACAAAGAAACAAGTTTGCCAAGACAAGTATCTGTGACTTCAGATATTGAACTGGCACATCGTCCAATAGCTTGTACTGTTGCTCCAACAAATTCCATGTCTGAACTGGACACATATGACTGAAAGATTGAAAAAAAAAAAAATTAAAAAATATCGCAACAAGTTTTATTTTATTAAGTTAAAAAATGTGTATCTATTTAAAATGTTTTTAATGTCAAAAATCAAGATTCAACAAAATAAATGTTAATTATTTTAAACAGCATTCAATAAGCATTGAAAATAAACTTCAACCGCTTAATATCTTTTGAGAATTAAGTCAATTATATCAGTGCATGCTTCAAATTCAAAGAGACCAATTGAACAAATCTTCAAATAGTTATGAATTTTATAAATATATTTGTAGAAAATAATATATCTAAATGTTTAAAATGCAAAATACCAAATGAAGAAAAAACACTAAAAATAAGAAAACTTGACTACTAATTTTTTAAAATATTTATATATACAGTACATGGAAAAGAGCTCAATCAATACAAATTCAAAACTCAAGTAATAAAATATACTTGCCTGAAATTCTCTTAAAATAAAAGAAACATTCCCTTCGGTGGCCAAATTAGTCAAAATTTCTAGCTGAAAGTTATACATAAAAGTTATACATAATTGAATACAACATAAAAGAAATAAATAATATTTATAATTAGAAAAATAATTTTATAAACATACCTTAAGTAATTTTATGTGAGTTGGATCACTAGATCTAACAAAAAAGCTCTTCAAGTATGGCTCAAACATTCCCTAAAATTACAAAAGGTGTGATTTTTTTCATGTGAATAAACAGTTTAAAGACAAATTACGAGCAATTTACTTTTAAATTATTGGTTGTACTGTTAAAATGTATATTCAAGCATAAATATTGCTGCAATATAAAATCTAGATTTTTCATATTTTGACAGAATAAAGCAGCTTGTTATAAAAAGACAATTTTTAATACATAACTGAAGAACACAAAAACAGTCCAAAGTGAATATCAATGATTAGAATAGTTATAGGAATATTTCATAAATTCATTACTTCTGTATCAAATAATAACACGTTGTTCAGCCAGTAATACATTAAATGAAATGTAAATGTTTCACTGTTATGTAACTATAAATACAGAGCTTTCTGTAAAACAATACAATAAGAAGGGCAATTAAAGGATTATATATACAAATAACTAGATTTAACAAAGAACAAGCAAGAACACCAGCTCAAGATCTTAGATCAAAAAGCAAAGAGAAATATATGTTACATAAACTGTATTTAATGAAAAGAAATTCCTGTGAGTATTATATATATATATATATATTATGAATTTTGTATCAAATAGTGTAAATAATTTGTATTTGGATGTATAATGCCTTTATCTTACTCTAAATTAGATTTAATTTACATTAAAATTGTAATATTCACAAGCAAATGCCATCCCTTATGTTATAATGGTGATTCAAAGGGAACTTGGCGATAGAGCCAAGTTGGTGTCATTTTTGGCGACCATTTTAGCGACTTGGAGATGTTGGCGAGTTCGGAACCCTCTGGATTCTTCTAGAAATTAGTAGAGAAATCCACTAATTTCCAGATCTGAGACGCAAGTGGATCTTTTCTCGAATTATCCACGAGGGATATAAATAGAGAAAGAGCTTGCCAAAAGGGAGTCAGTTTGGTTTTGACTAGTGATCAGTTAGTATTGCTCTGATTGTTGAATCGATTAGTGATTACTTTGGCTGTTGAACGAGTGATTGCTTGTGAATAATCTTTTATATTCATGTATTTTAGACACCGATAATTGTATCTGAATTCTGTTGAAGGTGAGAAGACCTTCCGAGATTTATTTTGTGAATATTGCTGCTGAATCCTGTATTTAAAGGATTGGATTTTCTACAATAAATTCTCATCATTCTTAAAGAACTGTCTTGTTCTTTGCGACTTGATTGGTATAAAATCCTCGAGCCCCCCGATCAACGTAACAATATTTATATGTAATGAATACAATCAGCTTTTTAAAAATACATTATTAAAAATCCTGCAAAAATAAAAAAAACTGTTTCATTTTCCACAAGAATATGTGAAGTTTTATATATTAGATCTTACATTTTCGCTTAAAAAAAATCACATTTTTACACAATAAGCAAAATGCAATATTATAAAAATAGAACTTTAATATTAAGTACTTAAAAATATACACATTGAAAACTTACATGGTTCTTTTTCAATGCAGCATGAATAAAAATTATTTAGTTAGTCATTTTTAGGATAAAACCATGTTAATATACTCAATGGAATATCAAAGAAAATTAACTTAGGAAACATACCTTGTACCTAGTAGTGAGTGTAGCTATTGTACTCAAAATAACTGACTGAATTTCCCTGCAATTTTAAATACATAAAATTACATAACATTTTAAAAGCTTAAAAAATATTTTTGAAAAATCATTCTCTAAATTAATTTACAGTAAAAAATGTGAAAATAATAAATAAAACAATTTAATACTAAGTTAACAGATATAAAATTGTACACAATTTTAAACATCCCCCCGTCCAAAAAACCTACAAATATAAAGTAATCAAATACATCTATAAAACTATGTACACTTTATATTTTTAAAGATTGCAATTGATTAAAAACTTAAAACAAAAAAGATCACATATATAAAAATATCAAAAAATTAAAAGCTGTTATACAGTTTTTGAAAAATTGCAGAATTTTTAAGAATCAATGTTCTAAAATTGTACTTATTTTTGTATATATTCTGATATTGTTAAGATCAAAAAAGAAAATATATATTTTGTAGATAATACAATACTTTATATTTCTATGGAACTTATGAGATGAAATACAACATTTACCTGTGACTTTTTGTTAACCTAATTAGAGCTTTGGCTACAATATTAACTTCAGATCGAGGAGCTAAATAATAATATAATTGTACAACGCCCATCACTACCTATAAATGGGGGAAAAAATAGCTATCAATAAAGAAACACAAATTAGAACTAAAGCAAAATGTATGTAATATAATGTGTTTATTAGGTATTAAAATGTATTATCTAAGTTCACACTATTTTTCATACAGGAAAAAAAAAAAAAGATTTAGTATTAAAATCAAATTTTGACCACTATCGTACTGTTATATACATACTCATGTATCACTATCATCAATGCATGAGATAAATAAAACTCAGGAAGAACTTATTGAAAGTGTAACATAAAACTGTTTGAAATATATGCTTATCAATAAAATGAAACATATATAAGTACTTTGTTTTTATTCTTTGGAATGCCAAAAATGTACTCAATAATTTACACTCACAATGTTATTGTATGATGTATTAGCCATTCAATATATATCAATAATGTGACGCTTTTCAACTGAAAAAGTGTTCTGAACATACACAATATAATTTTATAACAAAATGCAGACTGCCATAAAGAAGAAAAGTATACAAGTTATGCAAAGAAATTTTTATATCTATTCATTTAAATAAACATGCTAATCAGTTTCATTCTCCTCATCTTTTCTAAAGAAAAATATGAATACTTCTAAAATTCTCAGAAAACTAAATAGGTTACAATAAAATGTTTCTCTACAAAAAAAAACTCCACATAATTTAAAACATTAAAAAAATATATGCAAAAGATGTTAATTATAATAAAATATTTACAGCTGAATTTCTGCTTTGAAGTAATGGTTTACAGTTCCTAAGTAACAAACGATGATCAGGATCCATAACATAATTTTTTGCATTTTTTGGATTGTCTTCTTCATCTTTACTATGAGAATTATCAGAATCATAAAATGGTTTATCCTCTTCATCTTTTCCATCATCCTGAAAATAAATAACAATGAGAAAATTTTTGGAACCTTACTTTATATTAATTATATAACTAATTGTTTTTAAATGAATCATTTGTCTCAACTGTTTATTTTTATACAAACAATAAAAAATGTGGAAATCTTTAGAAGATTTAAAAAGGCTTACATATTTATTAGGATCAACAAACTGGGTGCGTGCATAACGAATCAACATGTTTATTATTATCACTTGTCCCCATTCTTCTACATCCACCAGAAGGTTACATAATTTTCTGTAATTCTTATGAATTAAATCAATTCTTTCTGGACACACTTCTTCAAAGGCCATAACTGCACTGCCCATTACTAACTATAAATAAAAAGTTAAAATTTAGTGAAACAAAATACATTGGAAACATACATGGTTAAGATCATTCTGCATAATTAAATAAATTAAAACACACAACTTCTAGAAAGAATTTACAAGCACACATAATCTTAACTAGATTTTAGGGAAATTTGCACTATTGTGAAAAATTGGTATTATTTATTTTATTTCTTATTATGTAATTGGGATTCTTTTCCTTTTTTTTATTATTGGATTATTACTTAATTTGTTCTACCAACTTTTGAATTGTTTTTATCATAAACTTTCTTATTTCTAACTACATTTCTGCCCTTTGTACCAATGATAAAACAGGTCTGCAAAATTGACTTTTTCAAGAATCATACAGCCAAATCATTAGAATTTTCTTTCATACGTACTGAGTCTTATAGAAAGAAATGCAAATACATTTCTATTATGCAGCAAGATTGCTTTAATGTAATTTAGGATGAATCAACGAATAGGTGACTCCCAGAGAAATCATATTTCTACTTCAAAGTTTATGAACTCTTGGACATTATAAAAAAATTAGATTTCCCTCTTCAGAAAAATGAGAAACTTTTTTTCTTGACACCTAGTACTATGAAACTTAGGTTCCAGGTGATATCATGGTTTTGTTTTTAGCCATTTGATACATTTGTGAAATCTTTTCTAAATCTCTAAGATCATCGAAAGTCTTTTTTAGCTTACTCTGAAAAAAAAGTTGAGGTCCATCCAGTGGCGTAATAGAGAATATTAGCCCCCCTGCAAAGTCAGGTTTTGGGCCTCTAAACCCCCCACGATGTGGGGGTGTACATTACGCAACTGGGTTCATCATCAACAGATAAAGTTGAACTAGATTTATCCTGGAAAGGTAATAATCTGTCTCAATCCTCATTCACAATATCAAGATCAAATGCAAGATTTTAAGTAAAACAGAAATTTATCCCAAACTAAAACTAAAAACTTGAGTTACACAAAAAAACTTGTCATGAAAAATTTTAGTATTTCGTTTATGTTTGGTTTTAATAAATTAAAATCCATAAAAGAAATAAAAATCCTATGTAATGTTTAGTTGTGTATACCGCAGTAGAAGAGCTTTGTGAAAATTTTTCATTTAATTAGTAAATGGACTTCCTAATGCTGTTCTGAAAACAAGATTTCTCAATCTGCACTGGCCATCTGCTGTGATCTGTGGAATTTTTGCTTTTACATGTCAATGCAACTGCAGTAGGAAAGTAATTTTCATGAATATTTCTCTTTTTACATAACTATTTTTCCATTGCTCTTACTTATTTTATTTTAATTTTTTGCAAATTTTGATTTAAAATATTAAAAAATACACAATTTAATTTAAATATATAGTTATTTGAATAAAGCAATTCTAAATGGTAAGGATTAAAATTCCTTAGCACAATAATAGTTTATTTCTATAAATTTATCATTTCTCCTAGTTATTATTACCTCCATATTCTAATATTAGATAAAAAAAAATTACTTATTATTTAATTCATATATAACTCTAGTGCCCCTAAATTTGTGGTAGTTTGTAAACTTTTTAATTTTTTATTTCTATTCTTTTAATACTTTTGTTAAGTGTTACAATTCAGCCATTCACATGCTTTGAATCTGCATTTGGGTCTAGAATCTGGCAATGACTTATTTATTGCACTCAGATTCAGCGTAGGCTCTGCATTTTTAGGTAAGTTACCTCTATCTTTTAATGGATTTAGACATTCCTATCCATTATTTTCAATAGGTTTCAGTATTATTAAAAGAGGGAAGGTTGGCTGGCCAAAAAAACATGTTCAACCCCACTTTTATACAAATTATCTTACATATATAAGCTGTCCTAAGTCAGCAATGTTTATAATACTGCAGCATCCATTTTTTAAATTTCGATTGCTCAAGTGTCCTTCATTGTGTGGTTTTCTTACTGTCTCTGCGTTTTTCGATTTTGATTGATAGATGTTCATCTCGTTTGTAGAGAATTAGAATATATATATATTGGAAGCTACATAGTTTGTTTTGTTTCTATTTATTGATAAGCTTTATTAGATTTATGACAATTTAATACATGCACAATGATCAGGTTAATATTCTTTGTAATCTTTTCAATCAATCAAATAATCATTGTTTAAATCATATAAATGTAAGTTTTTAAACCCCATTTATATAGTATTTAATACAGCACTGTTCACTTATTTTGGCAACTATACATAAATAAAAATATAACCTGAACACTTTTTTTAGTCAATAAAATAAAGAAATCAGAAAATATAGGGTTTTGGAAAGTAAATGAGCATTCATATCTTAAATTAAAATTTTGTCAGAATATACTACATGATTAAACATACTTAAGTAATTTACTAATATTTCAGGAACTTAATATTTTTTTTTATATCCTGCACAAAATTATTACTGGGAAAAAAACAACAATCACACAAATATGTGGAATATAAAAGTTTTTAAAACTTACCGTTGTTTTATCTGATAAAAGCTTTTCTAAAACTTCAATGAGCTGATCTTTCTGTTCTGGATCCAAGCTATAATTGAGGAGAAATAAAAAAAAACAGAGTCCATGACATTGGTGTTTCAAATAAAGTATTATTATAGAACATTCTTCAGTAATTTGCCACCTTTATAAAATGCTTAAAAACCACGACTTATTTTTGCGTATTATATTTCAATTAATAGGATTTATAAATCAGCAGTGCTATAGATAATGGCATATATTATACCTGTATAATTTAGGAATAGCATGGGCAGCTGTCTTTCGAACATATGGCGACATATCATTCACAGCATCTCGGATAGCCAGCATCATTATTGGAACTATAACTGGAACTCTGATACTGGACAACACCCTTAATGCACTTGCTCTTATTAATTGATTTGGATCCTGCAAGTAAATAATGGTACATTTTAAAATGTAAAGACCAAAGTAAAACATACAAATAAGAAAAGGAATGCAATTCAAACTTTTGGTACTATTACAATACAATTTTTTAAACTTACTTTTGGAATATTTCAAACAAAATTACAGGCAGCACAATAACTGAGATAAATAACATTTCAAAGACAATAATTTAAGTCGCAGTTTCATTTAATTAAATATTGAATTTGTAATACAGTAGACTCTCGATAATTCGAACTTTCGATAATACGAACCACTTGCTAATGCAAAGTATATGCTCAGCCCCTAGAAAAACTCTTGATATTTCGAACTAAAACCATACGCTTTGGTACTCTCAATATTTCGAAGTAAAATTTGTGGTTCGCCAGACTAAAACATGCGATAATTCGAAGTAAACCTATAAAACTCTTGATAATTCGAACCTTCAATATTATGAAGTTAGATTCACTTCCCGTACCTAATTATCCCTCGAGCGGTTTTTATACTGAACTTATTTTCAGTCCAAATTGTGCATGTTGATAGAATAACTACTTTGCTTATTATATTTCCAGTATTTGATAAGCAGAATTTTGATTTATTCCTAAGCCATCTGTTTTTTCTTTTCCGTTGATACCCAAGCTTTAGATGGATAAAGAACAAACTGCTTTCTTTTTTATTCACTGTGTAGTAATAAGTGATGCTTCCTTTTACAAGTATTGCACAATAATTTTAATTTGCATTGAGTATTTATTACTAATAATGAGTCACATTTAAACAGATGGGTTTTTTTTAAAACAAAACACTCAAACTACATCCAAGATAATTCAGCAGAATCGTTTTATGGCAGAGAATTGAAAGCGAGAAATAAAACCTTTATATAAAAATGTACGAGGCAAAGACAGGAGAGACAGGGATTTAACTTTATTCTATTATTTTTTTAAAAAAAGAGCGGTAATGTGCCACTAAGAATTGCTCCATGTGCCATAGTTGTCGACCCCTGCTATTAAGTATACCCCGTAGTTGAGTGTGGACTGTTAATACGTCTTGTGTTCATTTTAGAGATTCCAAATTTTAAATTAAAAATATTTTTTTATTAAAGTTGTGGTGATTTACGTTTCCTACCTGTTAATTTCGATAAACCTTGGGCCACTACTTTACACCTCACTTCAGTGTCGACTTATCACGCGAAAGGAACGACATGTCTTTTAAAAAGTACAAGTGCTTGACAATTTATGAAAAGCAAAAGGTGAAAGAATCAGTTGAAGAAGGTGAGAGGAAGGTGGATGTAGCCAAAGCATTTGAAATCCCACTGAGCTCGCCCTCCACTATTCTGAAGAATAAAGAGAAAATCTTCGAGTAGAGTGAGAAAACACGTTAGTAAAGGTAAAATTTTCCACGTCTTGAACAGTGTTTAGTTTCATAGATGAGACAGTGTCGAGGACAGAATATTCCGATGGGTGGCTCTTTATTGAAGGAAAAGTCTAAAGCATTCGCCAAAGAATTAGGAATCGAGTTTTTAGGCTAGCGAGGGATGGCTTACAAATTTTAAGAAAAGGAATGGGATAGTCTTCAAAAAAATGTGTGTGGAAAGCTCAAGTGTCGGCATTAATGTTTGTTCTAAGTGGCAGAACTCGCTTTCGGATCTAATAAAGGAGTACGAACCACGTAACATTTTCAACACGGATGAAACCGGACTCTTTTTCAAGTGTTTGCCAGAAAAAACATTTACATTCAAAAAAGAAAAATGCCATGGAAGAAAACATAGCAAGGAGAGGTTAACTATTTTACTGGCTGTAAACATGGACGGCTCAGAAAAAAGATTACTCCTCTCGTTATAGGAAAATCTGCAAAACCTCGGTGTTTCAAGGGTATAAACTCGTTCCCTATCAAATACCGCTCAAACAAGAAGGCATGGATGACCACCCAACTCTTTAATGAATGGTTGGTCTCACTGAACTCAAATATGAAAAGAGAGAAACGACATATTCTCTTATTTTAGACAATTGTACTGTGCACAATAACGCACCAACTTTATCAAATGTGAAACTTCAATTTTTCCCTCCGAACTCAATCTCAAAACTTCAGCCACTCGACCAGGGCATCATACATAATTTTAAAATTTTTTATCGGCGTGAAGTCGTTAAAAGTGTTTTGGATAACCTCTAAAACCAGCAGAATGAAACTACTATTTCTATTTTAACAGCTTTGATCATGATTGACAAGGCTTGGAGAGCTGTTACAATTCACAGCTGTTTTAAAAAGTCAGGCTTCCCCTCGCCGAATCTGGTTGATGTGGACGATACACTCATTGTATTTAATGCTGAACCATCCCTTTGGGAAGCTCTTCCAGAACCAGATTTGACGTTTGACGACTACGTGTTGGTTGTCACGTACATTGCTGTATGGGGAGCTCTATCTGACGCTGAAATTGTGGCTTTGCACCACAATAATACAGAAAGTGATGAAGACGAATCGGAGGAGTTGACTCCGGTAACTCTGTCAGAAGCTAAAGTGTCACTAAACACACTACACAACTTTTTCCTTCAAAATCATGTTGATGCAGTCATTTTACAGGCTTCATTTGTTCTAGAAAAATCTATTGACAAAGTTAGATTGAATGCCTTAAAACAAAAAAAGATAACAGATTTTTTCGACAAAAAGGATTAATTATATATAGTATGTATATACTTTTGTTTTTTTCAAGACAAAAGTGTATTCTTTTAATATACGAGTTTTTACTTTTGTTTTATTTTTATACTGTATAAAATGTACTTTAAAAAAATTATGTACAATTGTTGCTTTATTACATAGTTTTAAATTTAAATGTGTTAGAAAAAAAAACTTCTCTCCGTGTATTTTGAGAGTTTTGTTCTACCCTCTTGAAAATTCGAAGTTTTCATTGGTCCCTCCAACTTCGAATTATCGAGAGTCGACTGTACTTATATAAATAATTAATAACTCAACAATAACTACAGATAAATGCGACCATCAATATGCATTCAAATATACAAAGTTCACAAAAAATCAATAACTTAGTTTTTAAAAATAACTCCAATGTCACAATAAATATTATATTCATTAGTGCTTATAGCATAGGAAATTTTTTAAAAATATGAAGAAAATCAAAAGCCACATAATATTAATGAAAATAAATAGGGATGATTGACTTATATGTAAATGGGATAATATAATGTAAAACAACTAAGAGTGGTTTCAATCACCTAGTGAGACTAGAGGACTGGTTCTCCAACAAGAAAATTGCATTGAATGTAAGCAAAATAAGAAGCTGTCTTCTTTTCATGTCACATCAGGAAAAAAACCACCTGATTATTTCCTACACAACACCCACATACCCTGGTCTAAAAACACCAAATATCTTGGTGTTATTCTTGATAAATGATTCATGTTCAAACACATTGTATGAATAAGAAAAAATTTCCTTGGCTAAAATTTACCCACTAATTTCCTGAGAATCTTGTTTATCTCTCAAAAGCAAAATGCTTATTTACACACTGATTTATGCCTGCCCTATTTGGGGTCATGCAGTCCATTCAAATATTACTTTAATCAAACAAACACAAAATTAAATTATTAGGACCATCACAAAAGCTGACTGGTTCATGCAAAATGTAGACCTTAGAAGTACTCTAAACCTAAAAGTCCTCTGAAAGGTGATTAAAAACATCACCATTAAATTTTTCAGCAATATTGATAATATATCTCTTTTATAAGAATAGAAAAACCTCCCTTAAATCCCCTTTATAATAGATCCAGAAATATCCTTAGTTAATTTTCTAGATTTCATTTAAAATTCCTTCATTCAAATTTTTGTCAGACTTTCTCTCCAAAAATAGAAGAGTTGGTTGATCCTGCACTCCTAGCAGATTTTCTCCACGTTAAACATAGTTATCGTGATTGTTGAAAAGCAGTTGGGCTCTTATTGAGTATTTATAGATGACTGTAATGAGTTTTATAATTTGCCCAATGTAATTAAAATGAAATAGAAATAACATTTTTAAAATATAACAAAAATATTTTATATTGCCGAAAAATTAAATTAAAGAAAAAGTTCTTTTAAGAGCTCCAAAACACATGAAAGTAGATAATCTGAAAGTGGGTAGAGCTAACCCAGCCAATCCAGATGCAGCAAGAGACTGAAGTTCCGAGTGAAAAAATTAACATAAACGAAGTTTTGTAGATTTGAAATCAAGAGGCAGTGTTCTGATTGGCTGAGACAAAAGTTCAGCTAATGAGGTATGTATGGATCTGAGATGTTGAGCTATTAATCAGAATGAACCTGCAGTTCAAAATAATTGGACAGCAGATCATGGAAAGGAAATATATATATAAATCCAATAAAAAAATAAAAGAGAAATAAAAATAAAAATGAACTAAAATGAGAATTGATCAAGATATTTTTTGGTCTTTTGACAAAGGAATAAGAAATATAAGAGATTTTTTTTATTTTCATGTTCATCGATATTTTTGAAAAATTTAATTAAACTTAGTTGAACCCCTCCTTCCCACAACCCAACTTTAGAAAGGCTGCAACTCATTGAATCTTGCAGTTAACTTTTTTAATGATATACCAGCAACCAACAACTTAAATATGCAACCTAAAAATTCAAAAGTACTTAAACCCAGAAAAAATTATACTAAATATTTGTCATTATTTTTCTCTTTCCATCCCCCTGGACTTGCTCCTCCTTTCTTAAAACCCAGCCCCAGGGCAGCCAATTGGAGTCACTGCTCACTTTACCCAGCAACCAATCAGAGAGCAGCTACTTAGCTCTCAGCCAAGGCAAAAACTTTGAAAAACCACCATCCCGACAAGCACAGAAACGCCTCCCGGATCCTATCGAGCCAATCGCCATGCCACTCAGCAGAACGCATTACAACACCACTTTCATGTCCCCCATCGAAGACTTGTCCTGAAATGGGATTGAAAAAGCAACGTCCTATGCAACGCCTCTATGCAATTTTCTCATTCCGATGGCAAGCTGATTGACACCAAGTTGTCTTTTCAGATGAACCATGTTTCAATTTGTGGGACCATGATGGCTGTATTCATGTTAGACGCTATACCGGTGATTGCTGCCTTCCAGAGTGCGTTATCAAAAGACATAGTGGCCTAACACAGAGTTATGGTTTGGGGTGCAATTTCATATCAGGGACGATCCAATTTGCTACGAATTGAGGGTAATCTAAATAGCAACAGGTATGCCCATGAAGTGCTACAGCATAAAGTCGTTCCCTTCCTTTAGGGCATCTCTGGAGCTATCTTTCAGCAGGATAATGCACGCCCACATGTTGCAAAGACTGTTCGAGACTTCTGTTTGAATGCAACTTCTTCCTTGGTCTGCTTATTCGCCGGATATGTCGCCTATTGAGTCCATGTGGGATTTAGTTGGTCAACTTTTTGCTCGTGATCCACGTCCTGCAGCTTCAAAAGACGAACTTTTGCTGGGCATACAAGCAATATGGAATTGTCTTTCACAAGCAGACATTTAAAATCTGTTCGACTCCATGCCATGTTGTATAGCAACACTTATTGCAGCACATGGTGGCTACACCAAATACTGATTTCTAACACTTAATATTGTTTTTTTGCTTCGAAAATTTTGTGATTTATTTGTACTAAAACAAGTCATTTGTGCATTAAATTTCATTTAATTTTGATGATTCCTTCATGGTGATGCATTTTTTACAAACAACAGTATAGTACAAACTGCAAACTAATATTAATAAAAATTTACTATTTAATGCTCCTTCATAATGTTCATATTCTAACAAATCAATTTTTGCAATTAACATCTTCAAAATGAAAATATTTTTTACTAACAAAAATAATGAAAAAAGGAATGGTACAAGCTAATGATAGGTAAACTTACCTTCAAAGCCCTTTGGAATGTACTAATAGATAATAAAGCCAAATCCTGCTGTTCTTCAGCATATCTTACTAAATATACATATACAAGTTTTTTAACCTATAAAATTAAAGACATTATTCAGTAAAAAATTACATTTAATACAAAATATACAAAAGTTAATTTATTGAATACATAATTACCTCAATATTTTTTGAAACTACATTTTTCACAACAGCAGGAAAGAGATCTGAAGCATCTTTGCCTTTAGCAATCATCTGAAACAGATTTTAGCTGTAGCATACACATTTGAAAAACTTAAATATACTTAGATAACTATCAGAAGATATAAAATATATCCCCGACAGAAAAAAAATATTATACAATTAATATTAACTTCCAAAATAATCAATTGCCTAGCTTATAAAATCAAAATTTAGTCGAAACAGAGGTTGTATAATAAATTTTATTTGAATTACTTTTTCTTAAAATTTTCTTGAACATTTTTTTACATGTTTTGGGCAAAACTGATTTAAACAAAGTAGTAATAGACTGACAACCTTTGATATAACTCTTTTCATAAAGCTAATATTTTTTAGCAAAAAATTATTTGCAAGTAAAATCCCTTCACATCCCATTTTTAAACAAATTATATTTACACAGTTCTGATAAAACAAGAAATGCTAATTTTGAAAATTTTTTTAATTTGACTATATTGTGTGTGTGAATTAAGGTCGTCACTGTTAAGTTAAAAATATTTATATTCATGTATATATACTCACTCCTATAATTCTTTTCATTGCTTCAAGCTTTAAGACATCTTTATTGCCATCTAACATATTTTTCAGATCTTCATGCCTAAAAATTAAAATCTCTATGAGAATCAACCATAAAATTTTAAATAAATTGTGCTTAAAATGATAGTTGACAGAATATTTTTATATTTATCATTAATTTTTTTTTCTTTTTAGAAAATTTAAAAAAGATACTTATTTATGAAGTTATATATTTCAAAGTCAACAATTCAGTTTTCTTCAAATTAAATTTTCACAAATTACACAGATATTGCACCAATACACATGGGTAGATGACAAAATCTTCATAACTAAAAGAATTAAGTCAAATGATTTAACATTTAGTACCTTTACAGTCAGAATAAGGAAAAGGGTCGGCTTCATTGCGAGAAAATAACTGTACCAAAATGTGGTTATATAATTCACAAGTATCTGGTATAATGGTTAGTAACGCTGATTGATGTGCCTGGGTTTGAATCTTGGAGAAGGCATGGATGTTTATAACTGTAAAGTAGCTGTACGGCATGGGGGCACTCCAAATAGCCGTTGAGTCCCAAATCCTCTTGTGAAGTTGGTGGAAGGGAAAGAGCAGGGAGGCCCCTGATCGCCACCAGGGTATCCTCCCTGAAAATTGAGGTGGAACCGAGCCAAATTACACTGTCACTTGTATGGTGCTCAAAGTGTATATCTAGTTTTTTGCCACAATCATTTTTGTGGGCCTTGATCTGACACTGTCAGACAGGTGGCATTGGCAACAACAAGTATCCTTGGATCTACTGAAATGTGAAGTTTTACTCATACTTCCTTTTAGAAATGTTAGTGATAAAAATGTGCTTACAAATAACATTTTCAGGTTATTTTTCAATTTTTGGAAACATTTTTTGAAAATTTTTATGCTATTTGTATCTAGGTTCTTCAATTACTATGTATGAGTCATTCAGATAATAGAGATTGATTAGTTATTCAAAATGTAAAACAATATTTATTGGAAAAAAATAATTCTGTTATACACCTAAAGCTTCCTTACTTTCTCTACAGAATCACCTTTTATTTAAATATTTGTTGTAACTATTCACGAGCTTCAGAATTCCTATGTTATACTGTTCTGTTGCCCATTCATTAAGCCAAGCATTTGCTTGATTCAAATGAAAGACCAATTGTCTAGACTTTGCTCTTAGCTATTATATTTTCTCTAAGCTGAAAGAGTTTCTGGATAGTAAATGTTTTAGAAGTGATAAAGAGTCGAAGAATACAATATGACCTGGCATTAATGGCCTGGAGGTAGAAGAGAGTATAATATGGGAATTTTCAATCTTGTGAATACACAAAATGTTTAAAATGTAGGAAGTGATTATGTAGAGAATTCAAGGAAGCTTTTGGTTATATAACATGATTGTCTTTTTAAATAAATATTGAGTCTCATTTTGTACAGTTGAACAGTCTTTCTTTTGTGGATGACCCTTGTATGCATACACATATGAGTATATGGCATTCTTTTTTTAAAATTATAGTCAATTAAAATAATCATAAGCTTTATAAACACAATGACAAAATTTTCATGTTAATTTTGTCATTGGATTACATTTTTTTTTTAAGTTTATGTGAGAGTAAGATGTCAGTTTAAATCTATTGACATCACAATTATATATGCAACTTCAAAGACATACACTGAAGTAGAATGGACAGAAGCAATGTCAAAAACCTAAAGACATCAGTATTTCCCAACTTGAAAGTTATTGGAGTGTTCTGTTTATTTCTGATTTAATACTAGTGTATTAGCTTTGGAAGAAATAGTGTGTTGTCTCAACTCACTGTTAAATTTGATAACATGGAACTTTGAGAAAAATAAGGCTACAGCTAATTTATTACTACTTTCAAGCAAGTATTTAATAAGAAAATGAATTATACAATGCCCAGCGGGATCCAAAACCAAGATGAATTAAAAGAAATCTCTCTCAACAAGCTGCCAAGACGAGCAACGCAGTGGTCGACCAAATGAGGTGACGACTCCGGAAATGGTGAAGAAAATCTACAAAGCAGTACTGGATGATCATTTACTAAAAGTGTGGGGGCTAGCAGACACAGTAGGCATTTCAAAAAGTGTGATACATTGGATATTATCCGAAAATTTCGATGCGACAAAGCTGTGTGCAAGAAGAGAGTGCCACATTTGCTCACACTCCCGCAAAAACAGTGTTGTGAAGATGTTTCAATTGAGTATTTAGCTAAATTTCACAGCAACAAAGCAGAATTTTTGTGCTGTTTCATAACCAGGGATAAAATATGGTTCCATTACTTTACTGAGACAAAACAACAATCAAAGCAATAAATTGAAAAGGGAGAACCGGCTCCAAAGAAGATGAAGACCGTTCCACCTGCAGGCAAGGTCATAGCCTTGGTTTTTGGGATGCACATGAATACGTAATTGCAATGGCCAAAATTAATGAATTAAAGTTTGAATTGCTACCTCATGCACTCCATTCACCAGATTTAGTCCCCTTAGATTATTTTCTATTCTCAAACTTGAAAAAATGGCTCAGTGGTCGAGGATTTTCCAACGATGAAGTGATGTCGGCAGTTAATTACAATTATGAGGAGCTTGACAAATCTTATTATAAAAAGGGTATCAAACTTATTGAAAATTGCTGGGAACAGTGTATAGAGCTGAAAGGAGATTATGTTGAAAAATAAATATATTTTTTTCCAAAATTTTTGTGTTTTCTTTGTTGGGTCGGGTACTTCTGGGACCCCCCTCGTATACTGTTTCTAATGGTGAAAGAATTTATACATAATAGCATACAATAAGCACTCTATAACATAACAAGTGACTGCCAAATAGAAGTTATCTAAATAGGATGAAATTTTGTACATGTGATGAACATGCATTGAAACTGAAATGCTGACAGTATCATAGGAATTGAATGCTTTCTTTCAGAAATATTACAAAAATACAGCACTCTATAACAAGAAAAATAGAAGTTATCTAAATAGGATGAAATTTTGTACATGTATTGCATTGAAACTGAAATGCTGACAGTATCATAGGAATTGAATGCTTTCTTTCAGAAATACAGCTACAAGAAAAATAATGTATTGGCCAGGGGCATAGCTACTGCCATATCATTGATACAGGGCCCCAACATGTGTAACTGCAGTCCCACTAACAGGGCTCCCATAGCTAAAAAAGGGCCCTGAAGAAATTTTTATACAGCCCCCCCCCCTTCAGAGCTAGCTATGCCAGAGGTATTGGCCCACCTCTGGTTCCGAAACCTGTTATGCTAGGCATTGACATGTAAAGTGGATTACCCTATGTAGGATTACTTGCCATACACATTCCAAATAGTGAATTCGATAGGAAATTATCACAGATGTGTGCTCACCAGATCTTAAACCTGCTTTTTATGGAAATATTTGGAAAATTCCACCAACCAATGGCAACTTATTCGTATTGCTTCGCCAAAGCACAAAAACAAGCAATAAAAAAGTGTCATTTGATACAGGGGATTATAGAAATTAAAACTTATATTCTGGGTGAGTGTCACCGATGACAGAGATCCAGCAATCACACAGACAAAAGGATGCCCTTTGCCAAAACTGGACTGTAAAGCTGTACGGTGGATAACTGTCAAGTCAGTATTCCCTCATTGTTCTGGACATCTCTACATAGGTTTTCGCTGGTCAAGATGCTCAATTAAAAAAGGAGCAGATCACTGAAAACAATTGAACTCTACTTTGTGAGATTCCAAATTAGATGCACCTAGCACGCAAACTTGCCTCACAGTGACTTCCAAAACTTCAGTTTTCTTTTGCCAAGTCAGATATCAATGGCCATTACAATAATTGGTATTCCTTGTTACACATTGAATCACTGATAAGTACATATCAGAAGCCATGAGTGCTGATAGGACAATCACTTCATCCTTGTGTTCTGCTGCAGTTCTCAGAAGAAGACTACCATTTTGACACTGCACAGTCATGGAAAACCCATTCTTGCTAACATCATTGAATGGTAGCATCATTACAACCCAAAGTCAGCCGTTCATCTGGTACAGTGGTTAGTGGTGCTGACTACTGTACCTTAGAGCCTGGGTTCGAATTATGAAGGGATGGATGTTTGTAAACGTATAGTGCTTGTGCAACATGATGCACTCTAAATATTTGTTGAGATGCAAGTCCTTTTAAGAGGTTGGTTTGAAACTTGGGTGGATCCATACCAAATTATACTGTCCCCTGCATGGTGAGCAAAGCTGCAGCTGATGATAGACATAAGAACTAGCCCCTAGCCACAATGAATTCTGTGGACTTCAATTTGAAAAAATTCTCGATCAGATAGAATTAGCAACAGCAACAATTTCAACCCAAATGTTGAACAATCCTGTAATTTTACTATCCTGCTTCTTTATGAAAATTGCATGTCCTCTCCAAAATGGTGAGATCTGTTCATATGGTACAAAAATCTGTCAGTGAAGCATTGATACAAAGTCCACATGAGCTGATGGAACCACATTTGTATTGAAGCTATGCTTCACCATTGTTTTGTCCATTTTATATATCATCAGGATGCTCATCCATTGAAGGTCTGGCTTGTCAATCCCTAGCCCCCCTAAATTAATTATTTGTATATTCCACTTAAGGTATGTGAAGGTCTGGCTTGTCAATCCTAGCCCCCTAAATTATTTGTATATTCCACTTAAGGTATGTGCACATGTAATTTTGCTATGGTTGAGTGGTAGCGTACCATGCTTCCACCACAGGTCTGAGTTCTATTCCCTGATTGGGCAAGGTTGGCTCAGCCTTTCATCTCTACTGCAGTGGGTCGATAAATGAGTACCAAGCTTGCTTGAGGACATAAAAACTGGGAGTCTCGCTTCAGACTGACCACCTGATTGGAACACCTGCTCATGCACCTCAGCGCCCAATGGTCATGTATACTGGTATGGGGACAGTAGGCCCTAGCCCTTATGGGCTGTTGTGCCAGTGAGTTTGAGTGTCCATATAAATACATAATAAAGCATTTGATTTTACCATTCTTAAGTTCTCTTCAGGATAATGATTAATGAACATTCCATAATAATTCCTATTGCACAATATTAATCAACAATTTTAAAGGTGAAATGGTGAATTTTTTTTGTATAATTTCATAACTATTTATAAATCTTTCATGGACTTATTTTAAAAACTAAATATTTCACAGAATTATTTACCTAAATATAAATATGTATATCTTCATTAAAAATAGAGCACAAAAAGTTTTTTTTAATGGAATTTATTTTTTAAAATACAGACATCCCACTATGAAGCTGCACGAGGGTTTTCAGCAACAACATGGCTTTTGAACTACACTCAAGTGATAAAGACGACACCTGTGTGTGAACTGGTACTCTATTTTCTACATCTGGTCTTTTGTGACATAAGAACTCAAACTCACAAATTGATAGATAGCCATACTAGCCATGAGTTAATGATCATGACCATTCGGCAAAGGCAACTTTTTTAAAATAAAGATAAAAATATCAGCAATGGGGTAAATCTGATCGTAAGAAGGAAAAAATAAAGAAATATTCTTGATTTTGTTAACATTATGGCCTGCACATTAAATAAACATCGTTATTGTAAAAGAAAAATGACATGCAATACAACACAAAGAGTTTATCATGTGACATTACTAATTAGATATAAATTTAGCTTTCATTCATATTACAATTATATACATTCTATTATAATATTAAACATTTTAAATAAATTAGCAAATGCTTAAAGAAAATATTATCAAAAGGCAATTGATAATTAATAAATCATCTTTTTAATTCATCACAGAATGTCAAAAATTTAAAAACAAGACTTTTTAATGGAAAACAAACATATACTAACTTTCTGTACTCAGTGGAAAAAATTCCAGTTGAAGCAATTTCATTATTTGAAAATTCATTATCAGGAGATGTGGGACCATGCTCCCCTGCGTATCCTGTTCCTGACATGTTGTGAGGCAACAACATGCATTAACTATAAGCTCAATATGAGGTCAGAATTAAATCACACATAGCTTAGATTTAGAACCTAGAATTAAGAAAAATTGATTTTTATTATAACAGCAATAATTATTTTAAGTAAATATTTATTATTCAATTTAATTAGCAGCATTTTTACAAGAGAGGATACTTACTAAATAGCTAATTTTAAAATTAATATATTATTTTTTTAGTTTTTTTACACTTGATTCAAAATTAAAACTTATGTATTTTTTTTGTATTATTCATTTACTGAAATCTAGCATTAAAACACACAGATGATGCTGGAAAAAGTGACCGACTTCTTTAACATTCAGAACAAGAACTTTACACATAAGCGATACAATTTTACAGAAAATAATACAACTCTATTAGATTATAAAATACAATACGTTTAAAAACTAAATTATAGATACACTATTTTAGAACTTAACCTCAGGTTATTTCTTGGGGAAAAAAAAGCAGCTAAATATATGGATTATAAAATATTGATTAAATATACTTGGAACAAATATTTTAAAAAGATAATGCATTGTGAAACAGTTTTAGCACATAATTTTTTCAACAAACAATTGATACATTAAAATATATAAGGAACTATTTATTTGCTACACAGTGCAAAACAGGTATCAATTGTTTTAATGTCAATTTTTCATTGAAAATGATACAAAAAGTATTGTTCACAATGAATCTGTTTATCACAGTTTTAAAATGAAACTTTGCCATGTGTATTGTAAGTATAGCTTTCAGGAATTATCTATAAAATATATTAATCTATCACTTCAACATCTTTATTATGACAATATCAAATGTATGATTGAACTAATTCACATACAAGTTTTAATAACACTGAAAATTTGAGTGATCTTGATAAAATTTTTATTCACAATAAAAATTATTCCATCAATTTAATACATTTAGCATAAAAAAATAATATTTTTATCTGAATAATTATTTCACATAATTGGAATACACACACATTGTGTTTAAGCAAAAATGTTTTTGATTGCTGAGTCCATCCTATTTAATCTATATCTTACATTCCCTTCAAATTTTAAGTACATTAATCCTCAAATGGTGCATGAATACTTTATAATTATGAAATTATGATTTAAAAATAAATATATGAATGTATATTAAGCAAATACAATGCTTGCATAAGAAAAAGACTCAAATAAACAAGCAACATTCAAACTTTAAAACATTCACTTAAAGCTAAATTGAATAATTTTCTTCTGTGATTGATATTAAGTAAATATTTAATCATCAAACTATGCATCAAAAAACTAGGGTGTGTTGAAAACATAGAGAAAGAGTAAGTTGTTTTATCTAAACATGAAATATATCTAAATTTTCTACAAGCTGGAATATGATCCCTCCTCTGAAGCATATAATAAAAAGCCAACATTCCAAAAAAGTTGTAAATTAACATTACATTAAATCAAAACTGAAACAATATTTTGTTTGATATGTAATCTTCTAAAAGAATGAGCTCATATCAAAGAAATTTATAATTGTTGATGTGAAAAAGGACATATCAATCCTTTAAGAAAATTATTTTATCAAAAGCATGTATTCAAACTAAGTGTGAGCGAAACACGCTTTAATTTTTTTAGTCTATTTTGAAATACACATATTGCTTGTTGAAACTGTCAGATCAAATCATGCAAACATAATATGAAACTGAATCAACTTATGATTAATTTTATGAAGATGTTAACAAAAAAATATCACCGATTTTAACAGATTTCTGAAGTCATACAGCAATATTAATTTACATGAAATTAAATGATTAAAAAATAAACTTTCGGAATTCACGAATATGTATAGCAGATTATTATTTGTATTTCAAATAATTTAATTCTAGTAATCTCATTTAGATTAGATCACTTTGTTGATAATTTAAAATTTCGGCAATTTGTTACTCAACAAATAAATATAGCTGAATTTTAAATACAATACCATCACTGAATTATCACATTACAATGCAACGAAGTCACTATCACACATGAACAACACTATTGAGTTGAGATGTCAAATGAGAATCAAATGTTACTTGTCGGACAGATTAAATATCGAAACTTATGAATTTAATGTAAATTTGAAGTATAACATTACAAATGAAAGAGTTTTTCACTAATAATGTTAAGAAATAAAAAGTATGAGAACATTTGGTTCTTTTTTTACCTAAAATTTGCGTTCATAAAGCGTTGCAATACTATTTTAGTAAAATGAAAAATGGATTAATGACCTTTTTTTTAAAGGTATTCTCGATTTCAGAATTTTTTTACTCTACACTTTTTAATATTTCATCACTATTTACCTCATTTAAAAAGGTGAAACAAAATTTTAAACTTGTCGCGTGACTTCCATACGAGGGTAAACAGTTTTTTCTCATCGTTCATGAGTGGCAGTACAATTTCTTTTTTCCTTCACATCCTAACAGATGTTTACTTAACGTTAAACCAGAACTGAAATTCATGCTATTTTGAGTCATCAACCGGAGCAAGTATTGCTTAATTCATCAAACCTTGACATTGAGCGCATCATTTCTGAATATTAGTTATAAAAATAGACGTTGAATTTCATTTTGTGGTAAATTATTATTCAGGAAAGGATGTCTGGATTCGACGCTAATCCATTTGCAGATCCTTTTGCTAGCAGCCCCTTTTCAGTATGTATACAATAAATAATTTTTTAGGAATTACTTTTTATTAAAATTTTCTTTACCATTTCATTACTGTGTTGTTTTAAGAATGTTAATGTTTGGAAATTCAATCATGCACTGAGTGACGTACTAATGCGCCAATTCTGAATAACACTCAGTGACTTTGAAATGCTGCGATAATTACTTGAATTCCATGCATAGCGTGTGAAATTTAAAAGAGTTGAGATTGCTTTATTGGATGAATTGCATTCAAGGTCTTATCTATTTGAGAATAATTTGAACATTTTTATTTTTCTTCGCGTAGGATCCAGCAGTTACACGAGTGACAAATCAAGCAAATGCACAGCCAGGTCTTGATGATTATAATCCGTTTGCAGACCAACAACAAGCTCAACAAAATGTAATTTTTTCTAGTGCTATCTTTAAAAAATTTTAATGCATAAAAACACATGATTCTTCTTTAAATGAGTAGTGTTTATATATGTTCTCACAGATATTTAGAAAATTTCCTTTAATTTGTATTTTATAAAATAAATACAATAAATTTGTATTAGTTTAAAATAAATTTTGTGAAATATAAAACTAGTTTGTTTCTTAGTGATAATTCAGATTGATGACTCATTTTTATAAGAAACTAAAATAGGTTGATTTGAAATCATTTGAAAAATCTGTATTTGTATTGGGATAAAGGTATCTTTTTCAAGATAAAAGTTTCCAAAATTATCTATTTCATTATTTTATACAAATAAAAATTTTCTAGATGAGTCTGAAAACATGCAACTTAATACTGAATTAAATGTTTTACAGAATTGACTTCTTATTTATTTTTTTTGAATTTATTAATAATGAATATTTTTATAAAAGCATTATCACTTATGGTTTTATCAATTTTTGAATATTTTTTGTGGTGTGTTCGATAAACTTGACAATTAATGTAATGCTTTATATAAAAATATAGTTAGTTTAATCTTTGTAACTTGTCAAATTTGTATCTGAAATTCAACAATTTTATTGTAATAATTTTGTCTTTATTTAAGTTACATATATCCCTGGATTGAGAAATTTATCAACATATTTTCTTTTACAAATGAAATACTTTTTCTAATTTTAATCTATTTTCGGTTTGTTACATTGCATTAAGAAATTTTTCTTTTATCAACAAGTATTAAAATCAGCTAAAATTCTTTGTCATTGAAATTAAATTAAATTTTTTTGGTTCTGCTATTGACATTAATAGAAGTATTATGTTTTTGTATTTTCTATTCCATCATACCAAGAAGATATATTATCAGAATTTTTTTAAATAGCAAAGTTATATCAAGGATTAAACTTCATTGAACTCTTTAAGTTATAATAAAAATTTTAAGTTAAGATTTAAATTTATTAAGTTTATTTTTTGTAATTTTTTTTATGTAACAAATGTGCAATGGTTATAAGTGGAATTTTTGTTTTTGAGAAATGTAAAATTTGAAAAGGGTTTCAAAAGTTCAAACTACATTTTAAAAGTTAGATATTGATTGACAATGGTCTAAATTCACAGACAAGCAGCATCAAGTTCGAATCAGTCATAAATTTATAAACTATTATGTGCATTGACTTTTATCTTATATAGTGTTGCTATTCTCATATTTTTTGCATTATTCCAGTATAGTGAATAATCATAAATATTTTATTCATATTATTTAGTATTAACTAAGCCTCTTATAGTGTTTGTTAGTATACTTTATAATAGCTCTTAGTTATTATTTTTTTTAGCAATTTATTACATATTTCACCGAGATGGCTCAGAGTATACTATTAAAACCATTGAATTTAAAAAGCATCTTGCGGAATGATATCCCCCGACACAACATTTGATTGTAATGTGTAGAAGGAATGCCTTTATATATATATATATAAGAATGAGAGAATTTTTCTTTGATTTTTACCTTTCATAAATTATTGCTTTAAAATGGTTGAAAATAAGTGCAACTTTTAGAAATATTGGAAAAGATAGTTTATTTTAGAAATGTATGATTCATTAACTTTAAATTTGATTGACCTTTAGTGAAAATGTTTTTTAGAATGGAATAAATTATATATATAAATTGCTCAATATTCTAAATATAATAGAGAGAGGATTGATTATCAATTTAAGTATCTTTTGTATTCTGAAATACATATTAAACTTGTTAAAAAATTTTAAAAGCTCACTTTGTCAGACTGGGATATATAGAATAGCTAAGCTAATTAATATTAAAGTTTTTAATTACTGTTAGGTATTGTTCTTTTGAAATTTTTTTTTATCAATTGGATATATGAATTGTATAATATTCTTAATATAAAAGTATGATTTATAAATGCTTTATGAAACATTTAAAGGTTTTAAGTACTTTCATTTGTTCTCTAAAAAAATATTTATATTTGACACTTTTTGTTGCTCAGTTACTGTAGTCTTTATTACCAGATATTTTAAAAAATAAATTAGGATTACTTGCATCCAAAATTTACAGAAAATGTGTAAATGAAATTAATAAAAAAAAATGGACTTTATTAATATTTTTTAAAGATTTGTTCATTAAATGAATGATATGAAAACTACTGTTTATACTCAGTCTTAGGAATTTTTAAAAAGTGTTAAAATTAAAATAATTTTTTGAAAAAATTGTACTCTGGAATATCATATTTCTGCTTTTGAAGCTTTTGAAATCTATTTAATTCAGTGAGTAATACTATAGGATATATACTTTTTTAATTCCTTGTGTACATTAAACTTATAGTTTCAGAATATTTAAAAAAAGAATAGAAGGAAAAAAGTTAATGCAGAAGATTAAATCTTTCTTTTAATATAAATGACTAAAAAAAAATAGTGTTTAGTAATTGTGCAATTCTTTAAACTTAGTAGAATTTCAATATCTTAAAGCAGAAAATAATATCAGTTTCTCAAGTCATTTAACAAGCAATATATATGTACACTAGCGGCCCAACAGACGTTGTCCTGTAAACCCATCTTAAATCCGAAAATTTCAAACTTTCTTGAATAAGTTGTACCAATCTGGACCGTTTTGAAGAAAATTTTTATTAAAAAAGTTATTACAATACCTGGCATCATCACATGCACAGTTACCACAATTCGACCTATCGATCGCATATGAGTAAATGTATACTATGAACTAAGTTAAACATAGAAGCTATTCTGAATAGAAACTTATTTTAATTAAATGATAAAAAGAATAAAACTCGAGCAATTTTCATAACAGGTTTATTTTAATGCAAAATAAATAAATTTATCGTAATGCCTTTGAATGCACAATATTTTTGGTTAATCCTTGAGGGGTATAAACAAACAAATGCGATGGTTTGCCAACCCTCGGACACGCAACATGTAATTGGCGGTGCGAAAAACAAAATTTTCCCTTATTTCTTTTCTTGCCATGCATTAGTGGGATATGCAAAACAGGGGTAAAACAATTATGCATTCTAAGGTTTTTAATTAATATCTTTTTAACTAATTGCGATATCGGACCGAATTGTGAATCTAAACCATTCTCGAGTCCACTGGAACAGACACAAAAAATTTCATCAAAATCGGTCCAGCCGCTTAGGAGGAGTTTAGTCACATACACACGCACAGAAGATTTATATATATAAAGATTACACTCATGTCAAGCAATATACAAATACTCTAGTTTTCTAAAAAGCTGATTATATAAGTTCTTAAAACATAATAGTGTATTTCGGAAGATATGATTGCAATATAACCCTTCTCAAATACACAAAAGCTTTAAATATGTATTTAAGATATTGATGCATCTAATATTCATTCAAAAATGACAGTTTATAATATATGATCCAAACAACTATTGCTGTATAATTTAAACAGATTATAAAATAATTACTAATCTATTAAAAACATAAGTATCCTTCTAGCAATTATACTGAATTGGATTTTAAGCAATGCAAAAAGGAAACATTAGAAATCAACATGATATTTTAGAATGTAAAAAGGAGTAATTTACAAGTTTGAAATAAAAGCAACGGTGCTCAAGATAATTGAGTTTAAGCGTGAAACATGGTTATCACGTGATCATGATGTTGCATGACTTTAGCACATTATGCATAAAAGATGACTTTCCCATTATATTACAAACTTAATTATCCAATTCAATTAATGAATTTGTCTTTTATGAATTGTTTGACATCTTTCTAAATATGATTGAGTATAGTATAAATGTGTTAAAGCTTAATTTCTTTATTTAAGGAATGTGCTTACTAATATTTAACTTATTTAAATGTTTGATTTTATGGAATATTTTCATAGATGTTTCATTTTATGTAGATGTTCAGCTGATTTAATATTTAAAGTTTTTTTACACATAATTTTCATTGAATTTAAATTTGGTTATTTTAATTTAAAGGAACTTTTCTTGCAAATTGCTGTTTAATTAACTTTTTGAATATCCCTCATATATTTTTTATTGGTTATTCTTATGAATATGTAGGTATAATTTAATTTGCAATAATAAAAGAGAATATAAACATTTTTTGAGATAAAAGTTTGCTCCAAAAAGAAATGTTGGAGAAATAAAAGGAATTGAAGGGGGAAAAAAATACCAAGAGTATACCATAACTTGCAGCATAGTTATTAAGCATCTGCGTAGAATTGACTTTTTAATAAAGATCATTCTAATATAATGTTACTATCATACATAAATATTATTTTTTGGTGCATGTAGAGAAGATGTTTACTTTTGACTTATTTATTCTATTGTTCAAAAGTACATACAATGCATCAATATATATTTTTTATTATTAATGAAAAAACATTGAACATGAGTATATCAAATAAATTTAGTAGGTGTACTGATCAAGTTTTTTTTTTAATGTTTAATGCTTAATTTTTATGCAGCTGTGTGAAAAAGGGTTTTTACCCACATATACAATTCCTGTTTAGTTTTTTCCATTGTACAATAGAAAAAAATCATTCCCTTTCTCAGTTAATAAAAAGGTAGGTCGAAAAGCTGAAGGGAAAAATGACTTCTTGTTTTGTAATAGAGTAAACAAAAAAAGTAACTTATACCCAATGATAAGTAATAATGTCAACAGCAAATAAAAACTTGTGTTTTTAAATAATGAAAAATGTGTAAATTGTTGTAAATTATAATGAACACATTTGTAATTTTCTTAAAAGATTAGCAGTGATCCATCTTATACACTGTTTCATAGACTTTGTCTAGAGTGAACATTGAGTCCCAATATGTAGTATACACATATATGAGTATTTTAAAAAAAAAGCAAATAACACTTGGATTGCCTTGAATTATTTGACCAGAATATTTTTTTTCATTAAGATATGTGCCAATAATTAATAAAATTTATTTTGATCAGAAAACAGCTGGTGGTGCATTACCACAGTATACCACTTCACAAATGAAGCCAGAGTCTTCACAACCTGCTGTGATGCAGCCAATTTCTGAACCACCTCCAGCATATAGTCCAACAGCTGCTCAACCTCTTATTTCAGCTGAATTGCAAAGAAAAGAAGAAGTATGTTCTAAAACATTCTCCTTTAAATTTTTAATTTATATTGTTAAATTTTTGATGGAAAAAAAATCCTACTTCAGAGTGTCGATAAATTTTGTGCAGTGAATTATTTTTTAAAAAAAGTTAAGATAGTTATCAGTGGATACTGTGTCATAGTTAGATACTGAAAGGTCCTGGTGCACAGCGGAAAAAATATGAGAGCCCTATCTAGGTTTGGGGCTTTATTAAGTAAAAAGTATGTGATATTCAAATTAGAGAGAGTGTGTGTCCTAAAAGTCCCCATATTTCATCTGGGATTTTTTTAAGTGTTTTAATTTTATCATATTTTAAAATGTTTATTATTTGGCTATCCTCACTTGAATTGCTTAATTAAGTGCCATGTTTTATTTTATATAAAATGAGCATATTGCATATTAGAAAATTCTACTTTTGAAGTTTATTTTAAAAGTGAAAGATATAAAAAGTTTTAGGCATAATTGGAGGGATGCAGTACCAAGTAAAGATACACTATATCAGCTCATTCAGCTTTTCATGAGGCAGTTTTGGTGGAAGACAAACGTAGTATTGGAAGACTATATAAGTGATTACTAGGTGTTTTGCATAAGAAAGTCAATGAAGGATATTGCCTTTTTCTTATAAATCCATGAAAATGTTTGCTCAACGAATAAGCCATCAAGTGAATCAATGCATAAGGAAGTGGTTATATGAATACAAAAACTTAAGTTGGGGAGTGACAACAAATTCTCATTCACTAAACAACACCAAACCTTTACATTTTTTAAAAAATTATGTATGGTGCACCATATGCAAAAGGATTGTTGCTACTGTTTTTTGGTTGTACTATTGAATTAAGTACAAAAAACTAATGCAACAATTTGTACAATATATTCCAACGAGAGGATGTAACATGTGAAATAAATTATTAAACCTTCAACATGTTTTAGATATTATTTGGTAAGTGGTTCACCTCAAAACTTTGGTTGCCTTTTATGCTAATTTATTTTTTGGTGAAATAATTAAAGTAAAAAAAAATTATGAAGGTGCGATCCCCCCCAAAACACTGAATTATCTAAACATTGTAATTACCCAAAGAATACAAAAAGTCACTCCCAGTATCTTGAAATATGTTTCCTAAATTATGCGCAGATGAGTTCAGCTTTGGAAGGCATTGAATTTTCCTCTTTTGTTCTATAAACAAAATTAGTCCTTTTTTAATGAAATATTAGTTTTGTCTAAACTATACAGAAATATTAAAATTTAGTTTGGTGCTTACGTATTATCGTAATCATATTGGCAAAGGTGGTACTCATGTACATATTCATATTGACAACATTGAATAAAACTGCATGAATTCTGCGAGGAATATGGAGTGCATAGTCAAAAAGTACTATGTGAAAATAAGTAATTATAAATAATCAATAAAAGGAAGAATAACTAATTTTAATGATTTATTTTTTTATTAATTTTTTTATATTATGTTAGATAATAGTAATTATTATATATAATTATATTTTGTTATTATTAATTTTATTTTTATTATTTAAGAAATCAGTAAATCATAGATTCGAATTTTATTGTTTGAGCTTGTAATAACAACAGACAGTCAGGCTTAGAATGGCAGCAGATAGAGAAACATGAAATGAAGAGTACACAGTTGCTAATTCAGTACTTATGATATGTGCAAAATAGAAGTTACCATTTTGGTAAGTTAGCTTGAGAAAGTTGTCATGGTTGTGATAGTATGCAAGTACTTTTAATTTCATAAAATGTAATTAAGAAATATATGAGAAATCAGCTACACTAAAATCTATCGGCCAGTAGAACTCTGGGTTAATATGTTTTAAATGTAATAATGCATTTCCACTATTTGTCTTGTAATTTGCTGTTGTATTTGATTGTAGGAACTACGAAGAAAGGAAGCAGAATTACAAGCCAAAGAAGAAGCCTTAAGAGCTGGAACTTATGATGGTGAATATATTTTACATAATTTTCAGTAAATAAATTTTTGATGATTTCCATAGATTTACTTATGATTTATGCTTTTCTTTAATATTTTGCATTATTTGCATCACGGGAATTATTATAGTGATTGTTTGACTGATTATTCTGAAAGTTAAACAAAGTCTCTAATGAAATCATTAGGTTCAATAATCAGAGATTTTGTTTAACTTTCAAATTCCCTTAATGCTAATTGAATGATGTTATATTTTTATGTTGAGAAATAATGTTAAATAATGCTTATGTTCATATCTTATATTGTTTTCTGTTCAAAAGAAAGTTTTTAGATTTGCAATATTCATATATTTTTTGTTTGAAACATGTTTGTTTTGTATGGGAATTATGCAATTAATTAATTCATGTATAGTATTTACACACTGTCAGTTATTACTTAAAAAGTTATTAATTATTACTTCGAGTTAATTGATAAATATTAATGTTTTGAATTATAATCGATTTGATTGTTATATAATCTGTAATAAATCTAGAATAATATATCTTGATTTATAATTTCTCCTGATAATAAATCAGCACATTATAAAAAAAAAATTTTTTTTTTAAACTTAGTAAAATTTATTTCAAATTGGATAAATATTATTAAACCTACAAATTACCATTGCTTATCATATTTAAAGTTCAAAGGTCTTTACCTATAATTTCTGTTGCCATCAAAAAGGAAAAATAATTTATTTTTTTTTTACATTAAAAAGATAACTTAGAACTTCTCTCTCAATGTATACTACTGAATATTTTTGGTTATTATTTTTACTTAAGTTAAATAAATACAAATATATATATCTTTTTCTTTAAAATTCATGTGCAATTAAGATCCAATTTTTATTAAGTAAAAAAAAAATTACTGTTTTAAAAGTTATTTGATTTTTCAAAAACTTTTATTAATGCTTTACAGCAAGGGCAAACAACTGGCCACCATTACCTGAATCATTTTGTGTTGGACCATGTTTCTATCAAGACATTAGTGTTGACATACCTCTTGAATTTCAAAAACTTGTTAAGACTATGTATTATCTTTGGATTTGTAAGTCATTTTATGAATTTTTTCTAGCTTTTTGAAGCAAGTACCATATGTTTGTCATGTCACATAGATCTGAAGAAAATGATTATCTTTTTAAAAGCCTATGTGTGTGTGTTAGTTACATGTATTATAGATTATGTTTGTGTTACTTATATGCATAGTACCAAAATTAATGAATTAGCTGTTGTTGAATGAGGAATGTTAATTGGAATAAAAAAGTATTAAAATTAGAAATTAATTAAAATAATTTTATTTAAATAAATAATTTCATTTTTTTTTAAAGTATGAAATATTTCATTTCTATGAAGCAAGTAATTTTGATTTTAATAGAACTCACTATTATAAGCAGTAAAACAATTTTAAAAAATATTTTAAGGAGTGAGCATATGTCTTTTTATGTAATATAAATACAAACTTCTCTTTTATTACTTATATATTTTTTTAACTAGCATTTTTTCTTCAAAGTAACGTTACTTTGCTTGCTCTATATAAAAAAGTTATATAAAATATTTTTTCATTGTCAGTTATATGGTTTAATTTTCAGAATTTTTAAGAAATCAAGTTATGAATAAATTTGCAAATTTATTTTGGAGCAAATTATCTTTTAAATTTTGTTTCTCTTTTCTGTGTAAAATCCTTTGTCTCTGAATTTTGTATGAAAAAAATAAAACCCTCGGATATCTTTTTTCCAAGATGTTTCAGTATTGCTTCATTTATGTGTATTGTAATACCTAATTTTTTCCTTTTTGAAATGTCAAGGTGTTAAGAACAGTTATCTAAATTTTTTCAAAAGGATTTTTAAGTTATAACTTTGCTTAAAAAACAAATGATAAATAAATGATCATTATTAATTTTATTCTGATATTGGTTTGCTAATAACTCGTTTTCTTAAACTGGTTTCAATTCTAATTGTTCAATAAATTTTAAAATTGTTCCCTGAACATAAAAAAAATTAATTGCATAGTTACAATTTATTATTTCAATTTGTGAGATTTCTAATATTATGTGCTTATAAAGTATTTTTCGTGTTTTACTCAGCATCAATTTTGAAAAAGTAATTTCTATTTTTAAATTTTAAGGTATTGTGCTCAATTTTAATGCAATAAGTCATGGAAATGAGGGTGATGTAGAAATGATGAAAGATTTATTTTGCATTATACTTTTGTTTAATAATTTTTTGTCTTTATTTCTAAAAAATGTGATGTATTTTTTATTGATAAATTGTTCTGAATAATACTTCAAACTAAATATAAACAGGATTAAATTTTAAAATTAGGCTTGCTCTTTTATGTGCTTTTTTTGAAGTTAAAATAATTTGATTGAGTTTGTCATTAAATTGCTAGAATTTTTTAACATTTTAGAATAAGGTAAAAAGAAGATATTTGTAATTTAGTTAGATAAATTTCTTCCATCAGAGTTTTCAAAACTTTGTTTATTTTAAAATTTAGTTGTATTTAATTTCAAGTTTAAATATAACAAAATGAATTTTATATTAGATGTACTCTCTATCCTTTGCCTTTTTACAAAGGAGTAAATATTTGGAATTTAGGAAATCTTTGTACATTGAGACTTCTTGATCAATATTGCTGAATTATTTATATAAAAAAAGTAGTATGAGTTTAATCTAACCAAATTTGAAAATATTTAAACATGGTTTTATGTTTATTTCCATTTAAATGTATCTGCATCATATGTCTAATTAAATTAATATAATTGTATAAGGTGTTATTTTAAAAATTTATACTAATTTAGAAAATGAACACATTAATGCATCTTCTGATAATGTTTGAAAGGATGAGATTATTAATTAAATTTAGTAATTTATATTCACATTTCCTTATAGATTATGCCTGTGTTATGTTCCTTAATATGCTTGGTGCTTTAGCACTTCTAGTTTCTGGAGCAGACTCTGTTACTTTGTTTGGATTTTCACTTCTTGCATTTTTGCTTTTTACACCGTTATCTTTTGTGTGTTGGTTTAGGCCACTTTACAAGGCATTCAGGTATTATAAATAAATTGTTTTAGCCACCTACAGATTTCATTTTTTAAAAAATGCAGATTTATATGTAGGGGAGCTATATAGAACTGTGATTTACTAAAACCTAATATTGGAATTAATATAATAAAATTTAATAATACATGAATCCTAATCTTTGGTAAATAAGAATTGATGAATAATTTTAATTATCTTTTTATGAGGAAGGAAATTACATTTGATCTTTATGTAACTATTTGTTTGAAACTTAATTGGGTTAAAATTAGAAGTACAAAATCACATGAACAATTGTTTAAGAGTTTATTTATTATTGTTAATAATAGACATTTAAAATTTTAAAAAGCCATCAATATTCATGGTTAAATTTTTGAAAAGAATTAAACTAATATTTAATTTTCTAATGACATTAAAATCTTAGATTATTTGGTATAAAACTAGAATAAAGTTTTAAAATACTTTTCAGTATTACTTTTCTTCATTTGTTTTTGGAGTCAATAGAGTACCTTTATTTTCATTCATTGTTACAATAAAATGCTCTTTCCTGTATCTCTATAAGAATTCATCAAGAAAAAAAAATTCTTCTTAATGTTAAATACTTAAGTATTTATTATAATTTCTTGCTTATTTTGATGCAATTATCTTAGAAAAATTATTTGGTAATTGGAAATAGAATATTGCAACAAGAATTATATATGGTTACAGTTCATATATTTATTAACATTTAAAATTTTTATAGCTATATCGCTGTATATAGTATGTAGTATCAAATAATATTTAAGTAAATAAAAGGAGAAAACATTGGTGTTATTAAGTGTTAAAGAATATTTAACTGATAATTACCTGATATCATCTAAACTGGTAGCTTGAAAGCCAGTAACATATTAACTATCAGCAAAGGACAAGTTATTTAAATAATGGGGAAGAGTTAATGAAACTTGTCTGTTTTAATTAAAACATATCAGGCACCACTTTGTTGAACTGGGATTTAAGTCATGCATCTTTGGCATATATTGCTATTAAATTTATACTTCAGATGTTCTTTTTGTGAAGTGTTTGTTTTAATGAAAGTATTTGATTGTGAAAGTAATTTCTTATATTTATTCTATTTCAGATCAGACAGCTCCTTCAATTTTATGGTGTTCTTCTTTATTTTCTTTTTTCAATTAATTCTGTCTCTCATTTATGCCATTGGAATTCCAGACTTTGGATCTTGGTAAGATTATGTTTTACATCCTTAATTGACTCATTATTTCAAGTGTGTGCATTATTGATAAATTTTTATTCATGGAATCATTATTTAAATAATTTGATAACTTTGAAATGTATGGTTTTTTAAAAAAATTTACTTTTCTCATTTTTGTAGGTCAAAGCTGTATCAATAAAAAATATTTGTTATTTAAGTAAATGCTGTTTCAGATATCTTGAGAAAATATGTGGAAAAATTTTGGTACTTGTGCATTTGTTTGTGTGTTACATGTGGTGACTTTTTTATTATAAAAGAACCACAATTTGTAAAGCCGAGAGTTTTATAATTGTAGACATAGTTTGTTTTTAATTAATTTTTTAAAATTTTAACTTAACCGATTTCTATATTCTCTTATGGTGGAAAATTTTATTCCAAAAGATTTAAGAATTTATCAAAACATTTGTATCTTTACTTTCTTGATCCTGGTACATTCTATATATGGTTAAATTTGATTCAAGGTAGTATTGAGATGTTCTTCACCATTCTGCTGACATCTACATTTTGGGGTATATCTCTGGATTTAGATTATTAGAATGCTATTCTTTTTTTTTATAATATTCTTGTAGCCAAATTTTTCTTATTCTTTTTTTCTTATAAATATATCAACAGTTAGAAGGTATATAGATAACTGTTTTAAAGTTAATTTCAAATTGTACATCATTTGGCACGTTGGTGAAAAAGCAATAAAAAGGGATATAAAAATGTTATCAAAATAAAATAATTGATGAAAATGTAAGCATCATTTTCCAAAAGAAAACCAGAAATCATGTATGTAGTTTCCATAAAAGAACATTATTCTGTTAGAATTTGACTCACTTTCTAAACTTTGGCAATTTACTTCTACATGGTTGCAAAAATATACACATACTGCAACTTTTTTTTTTTCTCATGATTTGAAAATAATATTCCATTCCTTATTTAACTTGCTTGTAAAATTAAGGTCTGTAGTGATTTATAACAAATTTTATTAAAAAAAACTTTTTAACCAATTTTGTGTTTGTTTTTTAACACTTTTAGTGGATTCATTGTTGGAATGAAAGCAGTTGGAAAAAATGCAGTGGCTGGAACACTAGCTATTCTAATAGCAGTGCTTCATTCTGTATTTGCTGGGGCTTCACTTTTCATGCTTCTTAAAGTATATATATCATTTGCTTCTTTTAAAATTTATTGTAAATTGTATTCTATATATTTTATTTAGAAGATTTTGTCTGGGTGTATAAAATATTTAAGTGCATAAAAAATATAAATTTATGAAAGTGCTTTTATTTTTAAGAATCCTATGAGAAAGTCAATAAACGGTTGTCAATTTTTTAAAAGTCAGCTTCAGGATAAAATATATTTTAAGAAAATATAGTGTTTAATGAATTATTATTTATTATTGTTTTTAAAAAAATGTTTTGATTTTTAGTCTTATTTTTGTAAACATTGAAGGATTTAGATTTGAATTAAAATATGATTTTGCCTAAAAAGATACTTTTTTACTTTTGAAAACTTGATTTGTAATTTAAATAAGTTCCTTTTTTACTTCATATAATTATTTTTATTATTAATTTCATTGTTAAATCATATTGGTGTAAGTTATAATATATATATATATATATATATATATATATATATATAATCCAAAATATAAAAATACACTTAGTTATAGAACCTAACATAACTATACTAAATAAAAAGAAATAGGTACAGTAGTACATATATATATATATATATATATATATATATATATATATATATATATATATATATGATATAATGTGTTTGTTATTAAAATTGTTTGTTATTATTGTTACATAAAAATTATAATTATTCTTTCGCTAGCATAAAAATTATGTATATTTTTTTAGACTAGTTAGACTCCTTGTGTGCCGACAAGTATAACAAGGCTTACAAGCGTAAGTCAATACTCAAAATAAAGGAAGTTACATGTAGAAGGATATAGGTACAAATGGGAAACCAAAAAGGGGAAAAAAGAGAGAGAGAAAAAGTGGATACAAATACAACAAATACAGAATTAAATACAAGATTGCTCACATGCAAACAGAGATAATCAATAATTAAAATTATACAATGAGGAATATAAGAAAACATGATCACAAAATATTTTCAAAATACAAATACATAAAGCATACATACACATATATATACATATATATTTGAAAAATATTTAATGAATCAGTGATTAAATGTTTTGTTATATGAATAATACATAATAATTCCATTATTATAATTGAAGAACAGGATCTTTATTTTAATTACAACTGTATTTTTGGTAAAGTTGCATACCTTATAGTGATATGCCAGAATTTGATACAGTAGATATTAATGTGTGAGGTCTAATAAGGCTTATTTAAGACTATTATTGTGGTTAGGAGAATATTGAAGCCTTAAAATACCTTGATATTTTTTACCAATAATGAAATGTAGATATTTGTTGCTGTTCATTTTTCCCAAGTGAAGACATTGCCAAATGATGCTGCCTAACAATGTATATGCATACCTTTGTTTGTTTTTGCTTTTAAGTATCATTAAAAACTCTAAAGAAAATGAAGGTATTGGTGCATGTTTTTGATATTTTATTTTGAGGGGATAATGCATACATGTACTTTTCTATATTATTTAGTAAATAAATACTTTATGTTATCGAAGAAAATGTTTATCGCCTTTATTAAAATTCCATCTTTTATTTAATGTTTTGTTAAACTACATATTAAAAATGTTAAGTATATGAGAAAATAAATTTTTCAGATTCATCGAATTTATCGTGGAACCGAACATAGTTTTGCAAAAGCACAGGAAGAGTTTACTACTGGAGTACTGCGTAATCCTCATGTGCAAAATGCTGCAGCTGGAGCAGTTGCGGGAGCTGCACGTACAGCAATGAACCAGCCATTTAGTGGTAATCGATATTAGCAAAAGTATGACTATTGTTCTGACTTGTGCCCTATAGTAGGCCAGCAGATATGCCAAGCACTGTGGTTGTATATTTTTGTGTTGCTTCTACTTCATTTCTGTTTTTTGGTTGTACTAACTTTCGTAAAGCTTTCTGAGAAGCACACACTCTGCATACCTGCTGCTTTTAGGGCATTATAAATTAGTCTTAAAATATTTATTTCTCTTGTGTTTGTTTTTCTTTTAATTTCATTTATTCTGTACAAAAACTAACTAATCCAATAATTTTTCAATCTGTAAATAATATATATGGTATGGAATTGGATTTGTTTAAATTTTCTAAGTTTTAATTTGAGTTTTGGTAGAATACAAATGTCAAATATATTTCAAATCTATATGTACATTTATTATAAGTACATATTTAATAAACTTTAATCTTTATTAAGTGCCTAAAAATTTAAAGACTTATCCTGGAAGTTAATCCAATATATATAAGATGCAACACAAAGTAACATTTTAATATTTCCAAAAATGAAAGGTGAATAAATGAGTTTTAATAGATTTTTCAAACTAAATACACATTTTTAACAATGTCATGAATTTCATATTAATATGAATAACCATTTGGCAGTAGTATTGGTAGAAATTAGATTTTATAATGAAATTTTCATTTCCTATCTTTTATTACCTTGTTTTAAGGTTTGGGACTTTATCTAAAGTAATTTGTTTCATAAAAGGATTTGTATATATTTTATGTGTATATATTTTACATTTTAATATTTCCAAAAATGTAAGGTGAATAAATGAGTTTTAATAGATTTTTCAAACTAAATACACATTTTTAACAATGTCATGAATTTCATATTAATATGAATAACCATTTGGCAGTAGTATTGGTAGAAATTAGATTTTATAATGAAATTTTCATTTCCTATCTTTTATTACCTTGTTTTAAGGTTTGGGACTTTATCTAAAGTAATTTGTTTCATAAAAGGATTTGTATATATTTTATGTGTATATATTTTATGTGATATAAGGAATAGTCATATGAATTTCTAAAATATAACAAATCTTCATTATTACAACAAAAAGGATACACTTTACTTTTGTTATTAATATTGTAAAAACAAAATTTTTGTTTTGAAGAAATTTGAAATTAAAAGTGTTTAATTAAAGTGGTGCTCTCCTTTTCAATATAAATTTTTACTTTAATGAATACTTTATGGTTTTTTTATGTTTATTTGTTTGCACTTTTTGTTTACAAGCATAATGATTTTAAATGCAAATTCTGCTTTGCTATTTATTTACATTATTTGAACATTATTATAATGCACTATCTGAGAAACTGAGTAAGGATTCACATTAGGCATTTTCAGTTATCTAACATTTATTATAAAATATTTTCCCATCATCCGAGAATTAATATAACACTTTTGAGCAATAACTTGAAAAAAAAAACATTTTTCATTTAAATGATGTTTTCTTAAATTATATGTAATATGTATTTTATTCTAACTTAAAAAACCCTGAACTCTTAAAATTAAAAAAAAATGTTTAAAATTTAATTTATTTTATTTTTTTCGTTGCTCTGTGTACTAGAATACATGATAGTAATTAGTTTATTTTAAAGCATATTTTGAATTGATATCCAATATTGTTCTTATATGTAAACTTAAAAGTTTGATCGATTAACTGATTTTTATAAAAATAGGCTGGATTTTTTATTTTTACTATTTTTATTATAGCCACAAAAAAAAGTTAAATTATGTTTGCAGGAATTTCATTTTTTATTTTATTGTAATGAGTAAAATGGATTAAATTGAAAATTTTTGGAAGGAATAATTCAATTTAATTTGCTTTTAGTATTTCAAATGGTTTTTGGACTGTAGGATGCATTAATATAATGTATAGACAAGAGAAATCTTAAAGAAAATTACATCTTAGGAATGTTAACACTTTAAAAACTTTTATTTTGAATAATGCTGTAATACTTATGCATAAAATGTTATTTTTAAAAATATTTACAGATAAAAAAATTTTTTTTCAGGTAGAAATCCCTGACAGTATGACACATTTTAAAGCATGAACTTAAAAGTAAGGAAGTGAATTCCACTGAAGTAATTATCATAAAGTTGGAATTGTGTTCTTCCCTTCTGGTCTCTATTGTGAATTTTGCTGATCATATTTTTCATTTCAATGGATAAGATTCAACGGACTTCAAGCTTCAATTTAAGGATTACATCATCGGGTGGCTCATAATTTTCCTATTTAATAAAATCTTAATAACCTGTTGTATTGAACGAATGTATATCACTTATTTTTCTCTGCATGTGTAGACATATAGTCCACTATATTATAAACATTATATGTGTGGTTGCTAATTATCATCTGAATTCATTAAAAATTTATTCTGAATAATTTACATAAATCTATAGTCAATAAATATGAGATAGGTATAAAAATATTTGGTGATACTTTATGGTAATGAATTGTAATAGGTACGCATATAGCAATACTTAATTCAGTATTCTAAGATTGTTAATTGAATACTTTTTCAGTTTGTATATTATAGTTGATTTTTGTTCATTAATTTATTTTTTAAGATATGTATATTTATATATTTTTTTCATTAAAAAAAGAGAGATTATAATCTATAGAATTTTCAAATATAAGTAAATTGCATTTTTTATGTGTTGTAGAATATAGGATCAATGTTTTGTGACGTTTTTTTATTTCATGAAAGATAATCTTATCTAAAATTTTCAGTTTGTAGTACCAATAACTTGTTTCTATAATGCTGCTGCAGAAAAGAATATAAAAAAATTGCAGCTGTTGTGACTTTTTTAATAGGATTTAGGTATGTTTTGTGGTATATTGAGAGAAAAGCATGTTAATCTTGAATATTAATTATATCCCTTTGAAGTATCTGCACCTATCTTAGATTTGAATCTTTCAAATTTTAGGAACAATAAAATGTTTAGTATATTTTTTTATATTATATGCACTTCTTTATAATATGAACTATAGTATTTTATGGTGATACTGTTTACATTTCACTTGGATATTTACAAATAATATTCTGTTCTGTAGTTTTATGTGTTCAGTTCTTTTTTTTAAGAAATTTTTTTATAGGAACTTCTTTATCATTGACTTTTTTAAGAAATAAATATAATTAAAAAAAATGAGTATTGCTATTTTTCACATTTTTTATTATTTCAAATATTACACTAATTTTTTTATAAAATGTTTTGGAGAAATATTATGTATAGTATCATCTAGTTAATAAATTATAATTCCTCTGAAGCATATTTTAAATAGTAATTATCTGTATAAAATAAATTGCATATTTGATTTTACTTTTGTATTTTGAAATAAGTTTAAGCTGTTGCAAATGAGCTTTTGTATGCTTGTCAATATTGGTTCAAATGCTAATAAAAAAATTGTGATAAAACTGATATGTTTTCTCCATGTTGTTAATAACTATTTTGAAAATCATGTCAATGATAATCATTATGACAATTTTTGACACCAGATCAGATGGCACCATGATGTTTTTTTCAAACAAATTCATTCTTAGCCTTGAATATTTATATCTGGTAATCATTTACAATTTCTTTTGTTATATAACTGCCAAATGAAATTTTAGCGATTCCTAATTTGTAACAAATGGTTTACAAAGAAAGAGATTTATGATGATCTGAGATTTAGTATCCCAAAACTGATGAACTTTCAGATTTTGGAATGTTTGTTTTATGCATGTTGAAAGAAATTCATTTATACAAACTATAAACTCAGTGGCACAATAGCCCATGGCCTACTGTGCCCATCTCAGCTTTTGTGACCTTAGGCACTAAAAGTGCATGAGCAGATGTTCTGGCCAGGTGGTCAGTCTGACACAATACCCTCTGTGTTTTGTTCCCAAGCAAGCTTGGTATTCATCAATCTACTGAAGGTATGAAAGGCAGAGTTGCCTTTGCTTAACCCAGAATTTGAACCCCGGGCCTGTGGTGTGGAAGTGTGATACGTACTACACAGCCACTGGGCTTCAAATTCAATTATACTGATAAATTTTATTTTAATTATGCTGTGATATTTATTTTTTTTGAGAGAAGTTCACTGTTATTTAAAATATGTATGTGAAAAAATAAGTAAATTTTGTACAGCAAAAAAAAGACAGAAGAATTTAAATTAAAATAATGTTGCACTTTTTTAAAATTTGTTAGTTGATTAAAAACTGCTAATTACGATTTTTTGGAAGCTTAGAAAATTCTATTGAATTATTTTATGCTATGAATAAAATTTTTGTTCCCAACAAAGAATTTTCTTTCATGAAATAAACTGGATAAAAATTATAAAATTTAAGTATAAAAACCATTTTAATAATTATTAACAAAATCTTGTTTCCTAAATTGAATTCAATTGTGAGGCAAAAACTTTAAATTAATTATTCTGAAACTTCTGTTGTGTATAAGTTCAATTATATAAAGCAAGTTTAATCTGAAAATCGTGAGATAGTTTCCACTAGCCTTATTGTATCTATTGCTATCCTGTGAAAAACTAATAATAAACAAAACTTCTCTTTAAAGGGACTTGGGTGTTTTCAATTTTTATTCTTTCATGCTTTTTTTTTAGTTTGCACTTCTATGTTTTTCTAAAAATATGAAATTCTAGCAATGCTTATAAAAGCACAGGTTGCTTGTGTGAGAGAGGCTGACATTTAAAACAACCTTAGGCATAATTGTTATGCAAAATTTGGTGTGTGGGAGGAGTTTAAACCTCACCTTTATATAAACCACTGGCCACAGCTGAGTTCTCAAGAATTTGTTGAAGCACAGTTCAGGGAGGAACTGGAACTAGATGACTTTTCAGATTGTTGGCCGCTTCTGTTTTCTAATGCATAATCAGGAAGAACTGCTTCACTACTGAGTAGCGATGCTTCTTCTAAGGTTGGTTCATGGCCGCAGTAACCTAGTGGTCAAGGAACCCAACTCGTGGCTGGCGTGTCATGAGTTTGCGCCCAGTAACGCTGAAGACTTACCGTGTAGGTGAGCGATGCACGTTAAATCTGTCGAGAGCTCAAACGTCCTCCCTTTGGTGTGGTAGTTAGGAGAAGGGGCATCGTCCTCATCACTTGACAGTGATTCAAAATTAGGAGGTCCGTCGCTAAAAGCCCTCGTGTAGCTGAGCAGTGCGACTTTAATATTCACTCACTCCAGAGTTGTGCAGCAGATTCTTCGGGAACTGTACTCTGGAATTGTGTGCATATTTGAATGAGGTGATCCCAATTGCCCTATATACAGACGGCGTTTCCACGATATCTGTTCTTGTGATACTTCATTGTTTAGAACTTATAATTTACAGGTGACGTAGAAAAACACGGCTCTTCTATAGCTCGAATTCACTCTTAAGGTGACACAGTACGTACGATTCAATTGACCAAAATCGGTCAAAAAATCAAATCTAATTTTTTTAGTCTAAATTATTCTTTAATACTTTTCAATAACCTCACAAAATTTAAAAGCTGTAAACTTAAGAAACGCAGAATTATGATAGCTTTTACGTTCGTTTTTATTCACATCCCTGCGGCAAATCAAAACTTTAAACTTGCTTTTCTCGGAAAGATAAAATAACTAGTTTGTCTTCATTTAAAATGCTAAGGCTTTTTTTTTCTACTGTGCTTAATGCTTTGAATTTCTTTTTTACCTATTGCCAATAGTAAACATAACAAAAGTTGGTAAGCATTTTTAATCAAAGCAATACTTATTTTTTAAAAAAATATTGAACTCAGAATTTATAGGTACTTTAAGGAATTTTCAATAAGCATTCATAAAAAGAGGTATTGTACGAATACCAATCATGTTATCGCAAAACCCATACCAACATTTGTTATACATTGTTTGACGTACTTGTGAATCAAATTTCATGCATGTACGTAAATTTTTGTAGGAGTAGCATTTTAAAATCACTTCACAAATTAAGTTTTTTCGTTAAAAAATTTATATGGCCAGCTTTTTGTGAAATTTTGATCACAAAATCTGTTTTACATAGTATACACACATAGGAGGCAATCAAAAAAATTTTAAAAATCCTTAAATTAAAAATTTCCGCGTAAATCGTACCATGTCCCCTTATCATGGTTCAAGAATTTGGTAAAACTCCCGACAACATATTAAAAGCGAACTTTATCTAATTTGAAATTAGGTTAATCTCCGATCATCAGCTCAATAAAAACGGTTAAGTTTTTAAGTGCGAAATATACCTCATTTGACATTTTTCATTCGAAGTCGTAAGTACTCTCATTTTCCTACTAAATTTTTGTGAACTGTAAGTGCTTATCAGATGTCTCCAAAATGACCCATGATTTGAAAAATCAGTGATGAAAACAGAATTCGATTGAAATATACGGTTTGCTGCAATCTGCTATAACCAGGGAAATTTTTACCGAGTTTCAAAATTAGTTACAAAGCTTGGTGGAGAGCGTACAAAAGATGGCGCTTGTGACTGGAAAAACTAAATGTTTTATGTACTTATGGCAGTGCTTCTCAAACTTTAAATACTGGCGACCCAATTTTCAATCGTAATTTTCATCGCACCCCCTCCATACAATAACAATGTATTGAATTCACTAATAATATCCTTTGACGCTAAAGCTACAATATATCACCTTAATTATAAACCGTGCAAATTATCAAGATAAGTATTAAATTTGGAAAATAACTTTATATATGACAAACTCATAGGTTCACTGGTAAAAATTAAAACTTGTTTTTAACTTAGTATTGTTGAATTAATTATCAAATACATTGTGCAATACTGATACATATATAAGTGTATTATATCAGTGTAAATGTGAATTTTATTTTTTATTATGTCAGCATGTATTTTGTTTTGGATCTTTTCAGTAAATTAAAAAAATTTAAAATATTTTCTTTTTGATATGCACGTAGGGTTATCACGGCCCCCCCTCACAGTTTGAGAAACCCTGCCTTATGGCCAGACACGTCAGCATTCTAGCATGTGCTACGAAAATGGTTTACTCGATCGAACAGCAAATATATCTTGTTTTAGAGTTTAATCACCTGGACCACATAGTTTTGTTACAATGAGATGCTGTTACCAAAGAAAATTCAACATTGCAACGAATGGCAAAAAGATGGTACTAGAGCGCCCTCTCCTGGCCGTATGGATACTTAACCAGAGTCTGACTAGCACCACGGTGTAGAAAGGACATGCCAATGTCCGCCCGTGCAAACCCCTTATTATTTGTATAAAGATTAACTGGTTTTTATGTATTTGTAGCTGTGCTCAATTAGAATGTACAACCAATTAAAATTATTTGAGCTAGCTGCCGATGTTATTTTTGAGTACTGGTTATAAAATGGCGCCCAGCGAGTGGCCGAATAGTCAGTTAATTTTAATAGGACTGCTAGTCTAACAAAATTATCTTCAATTCAATTTCTGAACACCTAGTTTATAAAGAATTTTAATGTGGTTTCTGAAGTGTATAGCTGCCGGCTACGAAGAAATTTTGGGATTGTATATTTCCTACCGGGAGGGGGATTTTTGATTGTACATTTCCTACCAGGAAATTTAATATTTTGAATTGTATATTTCCTACCGGGAAATTTGATGTTTTTGATTGTACATTTCCTACCGGTAAATTAGATATTTTGAATTGTATATTTCCTACCAGGAAATTTGATATTTCAGATTGCATCCGTCTTCACGGTGCATCAGATAAGTTATTTCATCTTCGAAGTAGGGGGAGAAGCCATTCTAGTAATGCATCTCAGAGAAAAAAGGAAGACCCAGGAACGACAATTCTGCTGGTTCCTCATCGAGGACGATGTTTAAGAACCAGAGGGAGAGTGTAACGAATGGCAAAAAGATGGTACTAGAGTGCCCTCTCCTGGCTGTATGGATACTTAACCAGAGTCTGACTGCCACCACGGTGTAGAAAGGACATGCCAATGTCCGCCCGTGCAAACCCCTTATTATTTGTATAAAGATTAACTGGTTTTTATATATTTGTAATTGTGCTCAATTAGAATGTACAACCAATTAAGATTATTTGAGCTAGCTGCCGGTGTTATTTTTGAGCACAGGTTATAACATTAAGAAACGGACCGGCAAACAGTATAATTAAAATACTTCGGAAAATTTCAACGTACTGGGAAATTTGGTCATGCCTCTGAATATATATATATAGTCTATTGGATATAGCTGAAATATGAATGTTCAGAGCTTCACCTGCTTATCTCGACCCGACAATGAATGGAAATAACATCTGCAGTTGGTGAATTTATGTACTGTCCTGTTTTCGGTTTTGACTTCTGCCAGGTTAAGTCCTGCCCCTATACCTGCCTGACGATTACACATTTTAAGATGGTTTGGGAGCCAGCAAACATTACATAATGTATTGACTAACCGAATGTTGATTTCATAGAGGGCCGCAGTCACGCAAACGAGGTCCTCTCATCCGGCCCGTGGAGACTTTTTTTTTTTTATTTAGGAGGAAACTTGCGTATATCCTGCCAAGCTCTTAGCCGCTTCTTACGTGAAAGTTGTATTTTCTCTGAATTATAAAATAGAGGTGCGCGGTAGTGTGTTATGTTTTCAAACCGGTCACTAGAAAAAACCAAACCTTATTCGCATTCTTTTTCCACTTCACAGTCAATGAGGTGATATAACGCTATCTAGTGGAACATTTTCAAAAGGCTTGCTGCTTGTTCAAGATTTGGTTTTTTTTATCATAGTTTGAGAGCTGGATTGATTGCTACTATAAGATGTTGGTGTCAGTGTTAGTGTCTAACTGTAAAAACATGTTTCACTCTATTTTATTTAGCGATAATTTCTCTCGCATAATTACTTATAAATGTATATTGGGAATGTTGTTAGTTTAACAAGAATTTTTCGAATATTCTGCAGAGGAAACATTAAAAACAACAATCTCCTTACCACAAGAGGGTATATTTGCAGATTATGTAAGTTTATAACTCAAAGAACGCTAAGAATTTTTAAAAATTGTTTCGCGAGTCATCTGCAGCTGTAATTGCGACCAAATTAGTTTGCATAATCAGGTTTTTTGAGTGATACTGAGTGCAAAATACTTTTAGTTTCAAAATTTATTCATGTTGAAGTCACTATTTTCATATCCAATAATGACCGACAGGAGGAAAAGAAAAATAGACCGAGTGTCGGCAATTTTAAAAAGAATGGAGTTTAAAATACTTCCTCAAATCCGACGAGAAAGCATTGTATGTAATTTGCAACAAAACCGTGATGATGATGAAAGAATACAACCTGAACCATCATCATCAAAAAAAACATCAGGAGAAATATGAATAGTTGGAGTATAGTCAGATTTTTGAAAAATCTCAAATTGCATAATTAACTCGCATCTCAGAGGACATTGTTCAGTAAATCCTCAAATGAATCCTAAACTTAAGTCAGACATAAAGTTTCCTATATTTCCTGGCTTAAAGTGGCAAACCATTGACAGATGGTGAAATAGTGAAGAAATGTTTATTGGAGGTGGATGAGGAACTTTGCTCAGAAAAGTCGAAACAATTTTAAAATGTAGCTTGGGTGCAAATACCATTGCGCACCCAACATGGGGAAAAAATGCAAACAAGTTTCACCTTTTTTCAATTGCAATGGAGGAATCGCTGGACAACTGTTCTCGCTCAACTGCTAGTGTTCATCAGAGGTGTCGATGAAGATAAGAAAATAGCACAAGAAATGACTTCCCTACAAAATGGTACTTTGCGCTGGAGACGATTTAGATCAGTGATTCCCAAAGTAGTCTATATAGAACCCCGGGGTCTATGACAACCTCTAAGGGGTCCACGTCAGCAAAAAAATAATTTTAGGGTGGAGGTAGGGTCCATGAGGTGTAAATCGGGGTCTACGATAGTGAATCTCATTAAACTAGACCGTGACTTTAATTTTAAAAGGAAATTTAATCAAATGGAAACCAGAGAGAGAGAGAGAATTGCCTATGTAACATTTATTTACTACATTTAATGAGATTAATTTGCAGTTGCAAGGCTGCAGTATAAATTTTATTTAAACAAGGACCTCATTTCACAGCGTTTCTTGCCAGAATTAAGCTAAAGGAGTATAATATTGGACGTCGCGAATTTTCCCAGTTTCTCAATTGTCATAAACAACCTGCTAGGAAAAAGTCGTTTTAACCTATGTTCAACATTTAAATGTCCATTTTTTAGATTTTGAAACTAGGTTTGATAACGCTTTGTGTGTGTGACTATGGTAATATAACCTTAGGTAAAGAATTCATACGGTCATATTGAAAAAAGTCAAATTACAAGAATTAGGCACTAACGAAGATCTTAAAGTAATGTTTAGAAACGGATGTCAGCAATTTTGGTTTTAAAGAGATATACCTGTTATTTATCCCAAATTATGGAATATCTTGATAAAACTTGTAATTGCTTTTCCAATTGAAGAATTTCAGCACATTTACTTATCTCCAAAGCAAACAATATAAATGACGCAAGTTGGCGTCGAAATTCGATTTTCAGCCAAACTAGCCAACCCGGGTCTTTAATGTTAGAAAAATGCAGAGGAATCGTGCTTCTTAGAGTTTGAAATTAATATCTTTTCAAATAATCTTTATACGTGTAATTCTGTGCTCGTGTATGTGACTGAACTCCTCTTAAACGGCTGGACCGATTTTGATGACATTTTTTTGTATGGGTTCAAGTGGATTCGAGAATGATTTAGATTCACAATTCGGTCCGATATTGCAGTTAGTTAAAAATGCGCCAAAATTATGTAAGGGCGCGCGATTGTTCAGAAAAAAAAATCATGGGCAATATTCTTGAGGTCACTATTTTGAGTGGCAAACTTCAAGGTGAAGTTGTATTTCTACCACAGATCTCAATGATTCTTTCAGACTCACCTACCCATTCAAATGTTTGCAATTTCCATTTCGCTTGGTATTTGCTATGACCATTAATAAGTCACAAGGTCAAACAATGACAGTTTGTGGTTTAGATTTAGAAAACCCTTGCTTTTCGCACAGCCAATTATATGTTGCATGTCCGAGGTTTGGCAAACCATCGCATTTGTTTGTTTATACCCCTCAAGGATTGACCCAAAACATTGTATATTCAATGGCATTGCAGTAAACTTATTTTTTGTGCATTAAAAAATATACCTGTTATGAAAATAGCCCAAGTTTTATCTTTTTTACCCTTTAATCAAAACAAGTTTAAGTTTCTATTCAGAATAGCTTCTATATTCAACTTAGTTCATAGTACATACATACTCACACGCAATCGCTTGGTCGAATTGTGGTAGCTGTACATGTGATGATGTCAGGTATTGTAATAACTTTCTTTATAAAAAACTTCATCAAAATGGTCTAGATTGTTACAGCTTATTCATAAAAATGTGTAATTTTCGGATTTAAGACGTGTGTATAGGACAACGTCTGTCAGGACCGCTAGTGATAAAATAAAAAAAAGAAATTCCCTGAAATAATAACAGAGTAGAAATAGTAAACAGTAGCAGAGAATAGATGTCATGTGTCAGGAGGTAAGCATTACATTTTTCTTGTCCTTTTATATATGTTTATTAAAATGCATTATTCAAAATAAATGTACCTTTCTATGAATATTTACTTTTTTTTGCAGCCCACCTAAAGGGCCCAAGTTAGCCTTTGAGTTTGACACCCTTGCATTACATAAATGCAAATTATTATATTCAAGTAAATATTGAAATAAGTTCACACTACATTATTAGAAATTTTAATTTATAATAAATATTTATTGTGGTATTTTATACAAAAGCTCACCATCTTCATCATAAACACACTGTCCAATTTTATACATATTACCTTCTTTCCTTAATTTTGCAGGGATGGTAATTTTTCTTTTGACATTTTTTCCTGCTGGATATTGATATCCATGTTTATCATCATAAATATAAAACTGTTCCCCATTTTTTGAATTTTCTCCTTTAAGTTCAATGGTATCTTTTGCAAATTTTGGCACTTTTGTAAACACTTCTTTTATATTAACTGATTTCACAGGAATTTGAGGTTTATCATCTGCAGCTGATTGCTTTTGGATCCATTTATCATATTCAGAATCTAATTCATTTTTATGAGATATTTCTTCTTTTAAATTTTGTTTAAATTGATTGTGCTGAATATCTGTTTCTTCAGCAAATTTGAATTTGAGTGCACGTTTAGAAGTAAACATATCAACATTCTTAACTTCCTTTTCATCGTCTATGTAATAATTTTTCATATTTAGCATAGAAGCAGATTTTTTCGATTTTTTGTTATTCAAAGAATTCTTTGAATGATTTTTTACTTGAAGTTCACTGTTTGTACAAGCAAGTTTATTTTTAGCATCTTTTTCCTTCTTGTAATCAATGTACAGTTGAATTATAGCTGAATATTCACCAATTACTTTTTTTTCTTGTTTAATAGTTTTCTTTTCTTTAATGCTTGCATTAGGAAAATTAGGATTTCCTCTGTAATTTTCTTTTATAATTTTCCCTTCATCCCACATGCGCTGGGTGTAAAATGTAATGGAATCTGAATGCTGCCCAGATTTCAATATTTCCCATCTCTTCTCTACTTCGGTATCATGCTCCTTAATTTTTTCTGGTGTCCGCAATTCAAAGTTACTTTTCAATAGTTTCTGTAAAGTAAAGCATAAAGTAGTTAGATTTTAAAAAGAATAGAACCAAAAAAAAAAGCAATAAAATCAAGGAAACTCTCTAGTTGGAAGAAAAATCTCGAAACTTTCTTCACTACTGAATTTTCAATACATAAATCAAGTCAGTTAATTTTAAAATGAAATAATAACTGGATACCATAAGAATTTATAACAAATAAACTATTCATTTTATTATGAATTTAATTATTGTGAATGGATAACTAACTACATTATATCCATACTAATTTAACAATCCTGAACAATTATAAATTGTAATAGAATTTACAAAGCATTTCTCTGATGCTTATTTATTAGGATAACTGAGAGAAGTAACAGCAGTTAAAAGATGAAATACAAAAATATATTTAAAAAAATACATTTTTTTAATTTTAAGATATAATTGAATTTTTAATACCCCTTTTCACATGCACTATAAACTTTTTTTTTTAAATGAGAGCTACAATAGAGCAGCTTTTCTTTGTTATTGAATAATATTTAATAACAATTTTTGCTCCAATAGACATTTCTGAAGAATTTGAGCATGCTATTTATTACAAAATTATCTGTTATCAAAATAAGGGAAACGAGCATAAAAGTAGGTATTAAAAAAAGAGCGAAACATGAAGAAGTGTTATTTTTTTTGCATAAAACATATTCCATGTATGGAATATTATAAAACTTTGACTTAATTTAGTAATTACAGGACAGTCACCCCCCCCGAATATTTCTTCATTGCAAATGCCAGATTTTTAGTAAAATAGCAGTACATTGAAAATAATAAATTCAGTAAAAATTCAATAAAATCGAATAAATTTAAACATTCTTCTGATGCCAAGTCTTGTATACAAATAAGTATTAAAAAAAAGGGAAGGGGAGAGAATTACTTTAAACAGAATATTTTTAATCTCCTCACTGTAAAATCAATTTTAGCATTCTAGAAATCAACAACTAGAAAATCTAAACATTTATACATTAAACCTAATCATATTAAACACAGCAACAATGATAGAATTGGATACTTATTGTATACTATTAAAATCAGATTAAAAATATATTTAGAATTTAATTTCAAACTCTCAAACTAAAATCTGGTAATGTAAAATATTTTTATCATTTGAAATGTTTAAAATTGCTTACTTTAACTCCTTGAACTGTAATAGGAAAGCATTGAGAAATAGTTTCAGGAGTCCATTCTTCAGGATTCAGTTGGTTCAAATAACGTATTTGCTGTTTAGCAGCATAAGTAAGTAAATTAGACTCAACTTCAAATTTAAAATATTTTTTTTGAACAATTTGTTTTTTCACAAAACTTTTGTGACCCTTGCTTTCCCTGCAATACAAAGAAATATTCATATAAAATAATTTTTATCATAAAGTTAATATTATTAATCTTTTCCATATTTTTAATACATATATCATTTAGGAGAAAATTTAGATCTTCCAAAGAAAAAAATGAATAACATTTAAAGCAGATAATTTTAATACAGTATTCACACATTCAAAATAAGATTAATGGTCGATTCATCCATACTTTTTAGATTTTAACAAGGTCCATGCGCTTTATTTACAGAATTATTCCATATATGATTGATTAGTTTGTAACCAGAAAATATCTCCATAATTAAAGCTTTTTTCGGTATTTACGTATTATTGCAACCTATTGGCGACATTATATGAAACGAAGCACAGGATTGCCAATTCAGCACATTCAAAATTGGGGTTGCCAGTTTGGCGAGTTATCTTGGACATTGACAACTGCTGCGATAACATATAAGTACCCATTTTTCTTAATTAAAAAATTGAATTCCTTTTTTTCTGAAATTTTGTTTGCCATCAAACAAGACTTATTAATTGTTTATAACATCACATTCAGAAGCAACAGTAGGGTTATTGATGATGAGCCTTATAATTTTGAACTTTGGTCAAATGACAAGGATGACACCTGAGTTGACACCCCACTCTTTAAACTTCCACAGCATGCCAATGTGAGTATTTAGAACCAAAACAGAATTAATATGCATCAGCCCCTTTACAGGCTGGTCTTAAGTAGACCAAGAATTGAACCCATGACTCCACACAAATAATGACAGCCACAAGTTCATTACCATGATCACTCAACTAACATGACCGCAAACCATTGAACAAAACACTTGTACAAAACAAAATTATCTTTTCTTCAAAACTTTTCTATTTCCTACATAGAATTAATCATATTACAAAAATTAATTTATGTTATATTGGAGTGTAATTTAGGTGAAGCTTTAGTATAAAGACTTTTTGATTTGGCAGTTTTTCTCTAATTAAGACACCCCTTCCGTAAGAAGCAGTCTCTTTAATCAAATTACTCAATGGACTATGCTAGGATGTCCCTAGAAGCTTTTTAGAAAGTTCTTTTATTACTTTTCCCCACATCTTAGGGCCTACACGTTCTTCTTCTACTCTCAAATTTTCAATTGTAAAGAATGTAGTGTAGATTCCTCCAGCACAAAATTTCAGGAAAGGAATTATTAAGATTTACTTTTGATTCATATTGTAGATAATTATAGCTTTTCTTTTGTTGTTATGGGGCAATTTTTCATATATCTTCTGCTCTGGGCTAAGTAATATTTTTTCTCAATATTTTATTTTTTGTGTAATATATAATCAAAATTTCTGTGTTTACTTTAAAATGCATGCTATTTTCCAATATTCAGGTAATTTCAAAAAAGAGAAGAAAAAGAAAGCTTCCTGCATTCTAACTCATCCTGCTTTCCTCGGACTAGACATTTTTTTCATACAAACCTCCTAATAAGGTGCAAATTCATTCCTGTCTTTTGGCATTTCCAAATATAACTATCACTCAAACATTCTTTTTAATCAAATGCATAGCATTCTTGCATACCCTACATTTGACACATTTGTAGTAATCAATCCTTTATCAATACAACACTGTATCACAAACATTTTCCCCTTTTGTTTCAAATAAAAAATATATATAAATCATACTTCTCAGACATACTGTAAGGATATTAAAAAAAACAACACAAAACAATAAAACTCAATATCAAGGAAAAAAAAGTTTGTAACATTGCAATATGAGCCAAGTGATAATTCTACATAAAAAACAAATTAACAAACAATAAAATGTTTAATCTAAAAAACCTCTGCCTTTTTAAAAACATCTACACAATTTAAATAACATATAGCAATTTAGTACAAAGAACATGTGACCTTATTAGAATAAGACGGCATTTCAAAATACAAGGGTTGACAAATTAAACAGTCAGTCAGAAGGAATGTGTCATCTAACCATGAAACCTAGATAAATTTCACTAAATCCAATTCACTATTTGTTCTACACTCCAGCCACTTTGACCACTTTGAATAACACATGCCATCTAATGACTTTGATTTTGAAAATATGCTTAAAATACAATTTTAAAATTATTACAAAGCACAAAATAAGATTTCTCGAGAAATAGAAAACGCAAGATGTGGCTGGACATTTTTACTTAACACTAGATTGCCAAGGAAGTCATTTTGATTGCTTTTTTATTTTAATTAGAAAAACAATTACATATCGTCTGCCTAATTATCAGACTGCGTAACTCCACCGGTGTTATTGATTTGATATAGGAGTGCAACACGCCAAGCACTTTGGGCACAATCCCTTAATCCTTGTTTTGTCTACGCCATGCCTCAGTGCATGCTCCGCTTTTAATTTATTCCTCGATCAGTGAAATTACTACTTTTTTTAATTTCATAATAAAACTAGATTTCGAAGGGAGAGGTGGTGGCATGATTTTAACATAAAATAAATACAACAGAAAGTAATATTAATGTATTACACTTCCAGATATAAATTATTTACACTATTTTAAGCATTCATTACACAAAATTTGTAACATTGTGTTACTTTTGCTGAGCAAAGATCCCGTGGAAAAAAAAACCAAAACAAAAAACTAACACTAATATACGTTATCTCCATGGCAACAACATTATTGCAGGATAAAAATATCAAAGTAAACCATATTGTAATATTATCGCCTATCTTGGCGAACATAAACAACAACTTGGCGCCTAGCCCTACTGTATCAAATTAGCATCCCAGATGGAGTTACGCAGTCTGATAATTAGACGATATATAATGTACAATTTCTTAGAATTTTTTTTAAATATATTTTTTTTCCAAGTGAAGTAAATTTTTTTTATTGTTAATATTTATTAAAAACTTGTTATGTGACTGTAAGTAATATAAAAAATATTAAAAGTCAATTTTAAACAAATTTCTTTACACATTAATAATTCTTTAACATGCAGTAATTTTGACTGCTTTTGAGCAATATAGGTATATACTAAGTTTCAGTCTTTCTTGTACTAATCATTAAATTTAAGAAACTGTATCTAGATTTTATAAGCACTACAATAAGTAAAAGCTTTGAATTCAATAGAAATCACGTGATTCCATGTATCATGAATAAATGTGATTCCATTTTTCCCTTTAGCCAATTGGTTATTTTGATTGAATACTGTTCTTTACTCATTGTTTGGATTATTTGTTTAAGGAAACTTGAACAAATTATTCAAGAAATTCTAATTATATTAAATAAATAAATAAAAGGTGCAAAATAGCAAATAGATTGTTTTAAATTCAAACAATTAGCTTCATCTCAAAAAACGCATTCTTGCATAAAAATGTTATACAGTTCAATGAATATGAATAATTTTTATAATAAAAACATCAGGATTTACTAAAAAAAAAGCTTTTATAATTCATATTTTTTCAAGTATAACATGAAGAGATGCAGGAATTAAAAAAATTTGATAGATAACTGGTACTTATGTATTAATGTCACTGTAGCCAAATTTAGGCCAAACGAATCATGCTACTTCCCGCCAAAATCTGATTGAATGTCTTTTTTCAGATAAAGCATGCAATTTTTTTTTGATAGTGATATAATGACACAATTTGTGCAGCATAAATTTGGCTGCGGTGATGTTAATATACAAGTACCAATAATTGATAATAAACGCTTGGATATAGCTATTGTATAAACACTTTTTGAGACAATTGCTGCAAAAATTCTGTCTATTTCTATTTGAGAAGTAACAATTTCAGCTCAAGTGTAGAATAGGGAGGGGGGCCTTTGGATTTGGCGATTTTTATCTACATATCATGGTGAGATAACGGATTCATTCTGGCTTCTGAACACCTATCGTTCAATGAAGTAGCTTGGCGATCGATTTTGGAAGCCAAAAGAAAATGACATTCCCAAGGCCCCCTATACTACACTTCAACTGATGATTTCTTATTTAATAATGGAAATCAGTGCTAAGAAACTTGACAATTATTTTTAAGCCTGATGTTTATACTGTTTCAAAATATTTTAACCATATATACCATATTTTAACCAGATGCTACATTGCATTGTTTGGTGTACTATCGCAACAATGCAAACATATAACTCGCAAATTGGCAACCCATATTTTACATGTGTCATATGCGCAAAATTGACAATGTGCTTTGTTTCATATAAGGTCGCCAATACGCTTCGACATTACATAAATACCCTTTTTAGTTTAAGGGTTCATGGGTTGGCAAATGCCTTTTTTTAAAGATGTTGCCAATACAAACATTGCTCATATTATTTAACCAGACACATTCACTACAAACATAATTATGTAATAGAATTTGGAGCGTTTTTGAAGTGTTTGGCTTCATAGTCCCTGTAGAAAATGAGTACCTGGTTTAGTGCAAATTAGTTATGAAATGAAAAGAGAATTACTCTGTATTTAAATGTAGTTTACAGGTGATTTAATACACATAGGGAATTTTAGGAGTTTTTGAATACATACATAAGTTAAACTACGTTTTACGAACCTGGTAGCATCGCGATGCAGAACTGATTTTGCAATTGCCTTTCCAAAATCATCTTCTCTAGTAAAGGCATTTTCAATAGTTACTTCATTGAATTTTTCATTAGTTTTCACTTTACTGACGAGATCTTGAAAATCTTTAACATCAACAAAATCATCAGTATTAAATTCAGTCACAGTCTTAACTTTTCCTTTAATTAATTTAGGACCTTCTTGTCGTCTTCTTAGATTCCGTACATAACGAATAACAGTGAACGTTGGATTAACTTTGTAAGATACTGAGTTTATACTAAGAAAACGAAATATCATAGCGAATCTAATTAATAATGAATAAAAATACAAAATGTTAATAAAATTCTAAAGTTTTAAGCAAAAATCTCTCTTGCATTTTTATTCTAGAAAACAAATAGTAGAAATTTTAAATATTTCTCAGGAGTGCTTTTGAAATTGGAAGATATTTGTAAATAAACAAAAAAAAAAAAAAAAAAAACCTAGAAGTTGAGATGTAAGGCTCCTACTCAGAGAACTATTGGTGGATTTATCTGATGTTATTACATGCGTGTTCTAGACCTCAATCTGTGAAATATGTATCCCTGGGGTAAGTGAAATGGTCTCAGGGGTACGTAGAAAAAGATGTAATTCAGATTATATTCTGTAATTCTTTTACTGTCTCAACTTCTTGCTAAAGGTAGATTTTATTTTTCTACATTCTTGTATGTGAATAATCATTTATTGAATATTTTTTATATTGTACAATAAGCCCTAAATCATACTACTATAATAAAATAAATTTATTTGATTTTCCTTTATTGACTTAGAGAGCACTCAGCTGTACTGTATTTGGTATACGTTATATTTATTTTGGCGGTCGTGATATAACGAGCTTCAATAAAGTTGGTAACCCACTCACTGGCTCTTTTCCTCAGTATTTTTGCTGTTGGTTAGAAAATATTCGAGCACCGGTACCCCTTCATTTTCCAACAGAATCCCATTAAAATGGAGACTCTCTTTTAAATTTTCTTCTTACAATCTATTCGACTCATAACATTTTTATTATTTTCACTCCGAAATTTCGTGTATCTCTAGCATCGCCATATCCTCGTCATCCAACGGCGACTGGGAGGCTCAGCACGCTTGGATTCCTTGTTTCAATTGTCTGGACCTGCATTCGAAATGAAATGATTTTCTGTGATCTTCGACTGGAAGATGGACCTTTCTGCACTAAAAAAAAAGTGCGTATGCTTATGACCACACGAAAGAAGTGATAATATCAAATTTTGAAATGTTATTTCAGGGATTAGTTCGGTGAATAAAAAAAAGAAAAAAAAAGGGGGGGTATAGTAGCTTTAGTATTGTCATATAAAATTATTTATTCATATGTCTTTACTCATAAAGTAATATTTTTGTGCAAAATATACAATCATATTTGTGAATTAATTGTATTCTAAGAAGGAAACAATAGGTTTATGATAGCTGAAATAGGTTATAAATGCTTTGGATTCAAAATTTTATTTAAATATCTATAAAAAAAATCCCCCAAGCGTTATTTTGTACTTCCTCGGGCTTTCAAATGAATCATTTGACATAGTTAAATTGAATTTTGATTTTAAAAAATCAACCAAAGGTTATGATTTGTCTTTTGAAAAATCTATTTTAAAATAGGCTTGTATAGGTATAGGGCTTGTAATTACCCTAGAGATCAAAGTAAGGTATTTTTAGAAAGATTAAAATCTATACAATTTAAAAATGTAAAAGTCTCAAATTGTCAAAAATATGACTTTAGCTTTCCAACACCTTTTAATTTTGTCATTTAAATTTTTTAATTGTTTTAATTTTCTTTTTAGACTCAATGTATATTTATATAAGTAATGTTATTAATAAAACTATTTGTTCATTGCTATTCTCTCTCTGATTCACTTGCAAAAATAGATTTTTTTCTTAAATTCACTGCAATATTGCTAATGATAAGTATACTATTTACTTACTTCTATAAAAATTTGTCCTTTTTCTACATTTTGTTTAATTTTAGTGTAGGATTTCTCTCTCTTTCTCTCTAAGCCTATTTTTAAAAAATATTACATGTTTCATTTTCATGCTTCAACTAGGATTAGAAAGAATTCTGCATTCAATTTTTAGAAAGAGGTGGCTGGGTGAACCCCATTTAGATCAAAGCTAGGAACTTTACTTTTACGGGGTATTGGTGTGTGTGTGGGGGGGGGGACAAACTACCACGTTTCATGTCATTTAGGAGAGGTGGGGAAGAGGGGAAACGTCCCTCCTTTTCTTTTTAGGGGTGTGTATGTCACGGACGACCTTGTACGAGCACGTTTTCCGACTAAAGACGAAAAAGGCCGAATGAGCGTTACAAACCCGAGTGTGACGTTCATTCAAATTTACTCTTCAGCAAAACGCGCCTACAGAAGTTATCACTTAAAAAAAACAACATTTTACAGTCGTCCTGGTTAATGGAACACAACTCGTCGTTATTACATGACAACCATTTCTCGATTTTTGCAAAAAATTAAACACGGCGAACTTGATCAGGGAAACTAATTCTTCATTTCCATGCTCAGTCATCGCCCATTATCGGAACAAAGGAAATCGTTTTTCTTTTTTTCATGTCACTTGATCGTATCGACCTTGTTTTCGTCGGTGTCACTTCTCTTCGTATATATGTTGTTTGCTTATTTGTTAGGCTCAATTATTTTCATAGAATGCTTTAAGAAAAACATTTTTTCATCTACGGTCGATGCGAGATACAATTCGAGAAAGCACAATTCTACAATAAACAAATACTATAGGCCATAATGATTTTGCAATATCTTTCGTAAAAAACCCTTCTTAAGAGTCGAATCGATGTTTCAGATTAGGATATTAATCATCAATGAGCTTAAGCCTCAATGTCATTGCTTTTTATGACAACAATTTTTGAAAAAATACTGTTATTATTATTATAATCTCCATCTCTTTGACTGAAACACAATTCTTCTTTGAACTCTTTTTCATATTTTTCAACAATTTATTGTTACATTTACCAAAGTTTCAGTCCCTACGTATTGCGTCAATTTCGGTATACGATTCGCCTATTTTTAATTTTCAGTAAATAATGTTATTCATCAAGTAGAACAAATAAGTAGTCCTCGAATCGATGTTGAGTGGATGAAATTATATCATTAACCAAATGAAAGAGCTTTTTATATATGATGGTTTCAAAATTATTTTAGAGAACGGACTTTAAATTGAAATTGGTCATTAATTTTAAGAATAATTTGTTGCATTTTTATAAACATGAATAATCTTGGTTCTATTTCAAACTTCAGGGAATGTATTTGTTCTATAAGAAGGGGTTAAATCAACAGCTCTGCTTAGCAGTTCATAATAAAAAAAAGGGGGGCGGGAGGTCAGGTGTATGTGATCAATTACAACAGTTAAGAAGATTTCTGCTTTTTAATTGTCAAAACCACATTTTCATGAAGAATAGAGTCAATTTTTAGTAAGTAACCAAAAGAGTGGTTGGTGATGACACACAATCTTCATCAAGGTTCATGTTAAAATTATAAATAGAGCTAAAATAATCAGTAAAAGCATTAGCAATGTGGTACATACTATTAAGTATTATTGTAGTATGTTTTGTGAATAAAAGAATTTTTTTCTGGAGGATTTGAAATAATTAAAATAAATAATACTTATCAGTTCATTTGGACTTGATTTTTGGACATTTGTTTGACTATCAGCAAACCTTTGGCAATAACAAATAATTAATCGAAAATTGATGAAAAATATGATTGAAGAAACGTGTGTTCATTTGAATATGCACAGAAGGTTAAATTATTTTTTTAAAAATTATTCGTAATGATTTTAAAATAGTGGAAAAAGCTAAGCATTTCATAAAGTTTGTATTGGAAGTTGAAATTTTTGTTTTCAAAATATTTTAAATCACACATTTTGAAATTTTTGCAGAATTTACTATTATAAAATTACTCACACAGCTTAAAACTTCCATCTAATTTGCATCCACTTAAGTTAATTAACATTATTATTCAGCAAAGCATTTTGGAGATTATTTTGAATAATATATTTTCAGTTTATTAAGCGTATAATTAATAATAAATTTTCCTCGCGGAATTTTTTTCTTGACAGTATTTACCTTTGGCCCTCATCAAAAGCTCTGAGATTTATAGCTTAGCTTAACATTTAATATTGAGTTTGAAGCTCTTCCAATACAGAGAAAAATGTTCGAGCTTCACTGAAAAAACATTGTTAAAAAAAAGTTAGTGAATTTCTACATAGAGCAACAAAGAAAAATTTTATTTTATTTACAATTAATATGAATATGTATATACATATGACAGAATCACAATATTAAGTGACAAAATAAAGAGTGATTTTCTTGCAATTTTCCATTTTCCTTTCTATGAACGGTGTTTTAACACTTTTTTTGTTTGTTACTATTTATTCATTAATTAAATTTAATTACTCTAATAGAATAGTATAATAAAAAAGAAATCGCACACTCCGAAATTAAGCCATCCCAAGGGGGATTCGAACCTAAGAAGTTCAATGCGCTATCCATCGTGCTGCAGGGGCACAACGAAAGTTTTTTCTTTTTACATATGGCGTTGGACTATTATTTCTGTTTGTTACTATTTATTCATTAATTAAATTAAATTAATGAACTAAAATTTGAAAAAATGTATTACCATCAAGTGTTACCTACTACAAGTTTAAAGAAATGTATTTGAACTTGAGTGGATGAATAAAAGGTATTTTATTAAAGAGATTTGAAAATTTGAATTAATTTATTTCATTAATATATATATATATTTAGTTCATTAATTTATTTCATTAATATATATATATATTTATTTCATTAATTTATTTCATTATATATATATATATATATATATGTATATAGGGAGAGAGTAAACCAACAGTAGGAATTGAATGAATGAGGTTTTATTTTACAAACGTAAGAAAACAACTGAAAGTGAAAATAATAAAACTAATTTCCCGTTGCATAAGAGTTAACAAAAATTGTTTAACACTAAACCTACCGACTCTTTATACATACTTATTTCTACCGGTGGCAGTCAAGTGACCACTCTAAAAAAATATATTATTTTCCAATTGGTTATAAACAATATAGAACTTGTCATGGGCAATAAAAGACAAAATAATAGTCATGTAATAATTAGAAAACTTTCATTTGTTATTTTATTTTAGGTGTATACATTTTTTGAAAGCAGAATAGAAATTGAAAAATTATTTTTCACTTCAGTAGTTTACAAAGATATGGCCGTGGGCAGCCTAGTGGTTAGAGCCCCGGATTCCAGACCGGAAGGCCTGGGTTCGATGCCCATACCGCCAAATACCATCGGAGTATACACGGAGTACGTGCTCGTTAAATCAGTGGGCTCGAAAGTCTTGTGGGCTGAATCACGAGTGCAGGGAACTGGAGAAAATTTCCCTCCACTTCAGTTCCATGCCTAAATTGTGGAGGTGGAGATAGATGGTGGCGTCATCTATCGTAATGTTCAATCGTCCCTTCGGGAATTTCACCGTGCTAAATCGTACTGTCACGTGTATGGTGCTCAAGGCTAAGGCCAACAGCAGGCGTACATCTAGCCCATTGCCCCGATGAATTTCGTGGGCCTCGATCTGACTATGTCAGACAGGTGGCATGAACAACAACAACGATATCCATATATTCTTATTCAAATAAAATTTATTCCTTATCGAAGTTTTTACATTTTATATCGGAAATATACTCCTCACTTTGCTCATGTTTCGCTTATCCCGTTGTCCCTGATATTACTTTGAAAATTGTATGAAAGGGGGATCTTCCAGGTTGAGAGCTTTCTTGAAATTTTTGCCAAGCAGTTGTATCAGTTGAGTTTCATTATACTCTTGTCGTTCTATTTACATTCTAAACTTCGAAATTATTTTCAGAATTTTAGAACACAATCTCATTTTGTTAGTCCCCTACACCAGCGATCCGCAACCCTCGGTCCGCGGACCAGTACTGGTCCGTGGACCAAATAGTGCCGCTCCGCACAAGGAATATTAAATTATTTTCATTTTATATACTGTGGTGTATTTCTCAAGGGTTTTATGGTAATCATTTTAAATGACTTAATAGTAATTCCTTGGTGTTATTGTATTTTATTCTGAGGGCACATTTAAATACAATTAAACTAAAAAATTATTAAATTAAAGCAGCGTTTCTCAAACTGCGGGGCGCGCTCCCCTAGGGGAGCAAGCATAATCCTACTAGGGGGGGGCGAGCATATCGAAAATAAAATATTTTTTTAAAAAAAATATCAATTTACTAAAATTAAATCGAAACAAAATGCATTGTGAGATAATAAAAAATACATATTTGTACTGAGATATAATACACTTATAAATGTATCAGTACTTCACCATGTATCTTATAATTAATCATAACGATACTAAATTAAGAACAAGTTTAAAAATTACCATACAAAAAATATATTTTAAAATTAATATTGATCTTGATAATTTGTAAGGTTTATAATTAATTCTTTAGCTGCCGGTTTACAGTTGCCCCAATCGCTCCCCAATTCCAGGGCCGATCCTAGCAGGTGTGCAGTAGGGCGGCTGAAACAAGGGGGCTGCCGCCGGCCGCCTATAATTCTTTCGATCAAGCAAAATTGATAATAAGTTGAATAAATATGTTGAATTTTAAATAGTTATTGAAAAATCGAAATAAGTCCCGATTTCCCGATAGCATAACATAGTTCGAGAAAAATAAGAATAGATTTCAAATTCTGAGGAACATTCCTTCTCATTAGGGGTGTAGCCTGCCTTATCAGGGGGCCAGTATCAATGATACAGGTCCCCCTAGCTACAGGGGCCCCGGACGTGTGTAAGCAAAAAGTCGTGACATGTTATTAATAGTCATATTAAGAGTTCCTGTCTACGTTTATAAAATAGTATGGCACTGGCTTCAAACGATATAAATATTTCCGTGTGAATTCTGAATTTCAGATCCTAATATAAAAAAAGTTTAAAAGCTGGTAAAGTTACTCAAAATAATCAGAAAGCATGTGCAAAACTTCTCCTTCAAAACGGTTCGACAAAAAGATTGTTTGAAGTGAAATACAGATAACACTTGGGATGGGAAAAATACATTTAGAATGTTATTTGCTTTTAAATGAAAATATCCCCTTTGTCTGTTGATTGATTGACTGTAATAAGCGTCGTACTAAGAAACTGCACGAAGGCTTGGCAATTGGAATTTTTTTCAGAAGTGGTCCAGTGAAAGAGAATATTAGGTTTTATTTATTCCGGTTCTTTTTTTTTTATTTCTGTAACAACCAAAAGACCGAATGTGCATTCAGTCAGCAAGGGATATGCTTCCCGTTCCGAGAAAGGTCTGGTACATAAGTTCCAAAAGTCTTCTGCCAAGTCTATAGTTAATTATTTTTTTAACGAGTATTCATGAGTTCTACGCGCTGGTCCCATGGGGAAGGGGGAGGGGGCGTTAAGGAAGAATTTCGGCACATCGGACAAAAGTGATAAGAAGCACGGTCAAGATTTATGACATGCTTAAGGACGAATGAAAAGAATGGGGTGGAATGACCCTCAGAAAAAAAAGACCCCTTTTCGAGGAAAACTGAGGAAATTTTGCGTCAATTTGACTTTCGAACTAATTTCTTTTAGACAAGACAAAAATCGGAACAACAAAAAAGGTAACTATATTTTCACTTTCAAAATTCTCTTTTCGATTTTTAAGATTTAATGCCCAGGTATTTTAATCATTGCGAAAGATAAAGTGAAAAAAATATTTTGTAGCATTTGTGCTATGACTATTTTATTTATTTATTTATATAAATATAAATAACCATCATCAGTTTCTTAGAATACTTTCATGTTGATTAACATATTTAAGTGTATGCTTTCGTAGCTTGAATGTACCGTAATCTTCTTAAAACATTTTCATTTGGCATTGTTATTCAAATGAAGGAATATTGTTTACCTCTTGTATAAAAATAATTCCTTTAGTCACTTATGAAAAACGTTAGTAGTTCATTTAAAATACAAAACACTAATGAGCCTTTGAGTACATTCATTAATTATTTACCATACTTAAAAGGATCCTAACAACAGCGTGAAATTGAAATAAAACATAGTTATAATTATTTTGATGATTTTGATTATAATCATAATGAATTACGATAATTTTGTTTAGTAATAAATGAAAAAATCTGCAATTTCTAAATATTTAATTTAAATTGCTTCAAACTGTGAAAAGAATTTTCAAAGAAATACAGTATGTTAAGTTTACTTAAAGATACACAACATTTTTTGTTATTTTTGTTGAGGTAACATGTGAAATAAACACATAATTTTTCTAATATATTGTAAGACTGCTAAGAGAACCATTATTTTGTAAGATTGAATTTGAAAAGCCTAAATTCTTTTTTCTTTTTGTATTTATTGCTATTTTAAGAATGATTTGCACGATATCTTCTTGCTTAAGATCTTTTTCTCAGAGAATTTGGAAGAATATTTAATGCAAACTAATAATTAATTATGTGTATAATTAATTATAAAAATACATAAAAATTGTAAAATTTCTTTAAAATATTGTATAGCATTCTGTATGCTTCTAATAAGTTAATCAAAATTCATCTATAACAATCTATAGCAATATTTCTACAGCAAAAGGGATATATTCAATCTATAGCCAAAGGGGGAACAATAAGAATGTCAAAACTATGTAATGAAAGGTTTATTTTTATAGAACAATAATAGATGTTGAAAAATATAGGTAATATTTTTTAGTTGCTCCTAGTAGTATAAAACTATTTAATTAAAGTGATAGCAAAATGCATTACAGAAATAAAAATATGATAAACACAATTTATAAAGTAGATAAGTGATTTCAAACAAAACAGAAATGTGAAAAATTATTCAATAAGTAGTAATGTTGTATGATCTTGAGTATTTTCAATGTAATTAAGATACAAATTTAGTTACAAAATTTTAGATTTCTTTTGTGATATTGTGGCTTTTGTCGAAAAGTTTTGAGTTATCTTAGAAATTTCAAAAAATTCTGGAAATGTTTCATTGTTCTGTTTAGTCTCAAAGTATTAAGATATTTGGAAAAACAAACAAACAAGTATAATAATAATATTAATGCTTTATTAACTTATATTTAGAAACTTTAAAAGGAAACTACAAATTCAGAGTATAGGGATTGTGTTCGAAGTTTTTTTTAAAAAAAACCTAAGAATTTTTGAAAGCTTACTTTTGGTGTGGAGATATTTTAATAATTTTTTGACTATAAGTAATCTCTGGAAGCCAAGCTACGTCTTGTTCTAGAAATAAAACTAATATGTTTAAACAAACAATTAATTAAACAAAATATGTTTGTATTAAATCATAAATTTCATAATTCAGTCAGAAAATTTGAAAAAAAGATTAAATGTAATTTTTTGAGAATTTGGATAAAAAAATTAAAAAGTTAAAGATTATTATTTTAATTTTCTAAATATTTCATGGATAAAATGTACAGTTTGCAATAATAAACAGAAAACTTTAAAAAGTTTGAAAATTTAGATTCAATTAAAAAAGAATTTAGTTATTTTTTAATCCAAAATTTATAACTTTTTATTTAAGCATTCACAGAAATTCCTTTCACATTGCTACAGAGAAATAAATTATATAACTCGGAGTCGGAAATCGTCCCTCTGGATGACCCGAGGCTTTGTGCAAGTATCGTAGTTGCAAAAGAAATGGTCTCGACTTTCCCTAATGTAGAGATAATTTAAAAAATATTTTTAACTAAACCGATATAGAATGCACAAGGTCAGAGATCTTTCTCAGTTTTAACCTGGCATTTCTCGCGCAGGGTATGTCATACCCACCGTTTAACTTTTTTCAACGCTCCTTCTAAACTTTTTTTGGAAAATTGATAGTTTCTAGTGTAGCTGACTTTAAGGTCATATCCTTTGAGGTGCCTTAGCTTGTAGGCGAAATCTAAATATATAATTTTGGATACCGTCTCTTCGAGTATGTCATACCTCGCGCGTGAATCACCGTTACAGTTCTGAATGCATGATCACGTTTTAAATCTTCCTTATACTATGACGTATTATTGTAGTTATGATGAAGAAATGTGATATATAAGTAATTTAATAGAACAGTATACATTGAACAGATATAGTATAACAGTATTTTCGGATGAAGAAATTCTGTTCGTGATTATGATGAGGGAGAATCAAATGATGAAGAGTATAACACAGCAAGTATGATTCCTCCACTGAAATCGATCCAGATTTAGAAGAGGGAGACACAGTTAGAAATAAATGTTTTATTTTTATAGACACATAAACATTTGAGAAGAACGTGACTTTAAAGGAGACAACTGGTACACATCCACTTTCATGTGAATTTTTGAAAAAAAAGAACCAATTGTTGGAACAATAAGAGAAAATAAAAAAGAAATTCCAAAATAAGATACAGACGGTATACAGCTCTCCAATAAAATAACTTCATTCAAAGATATTTTTCCTGGTAACAAACAGCAAACTGAGATATTAGAAATTATAGTGAAAAATGATCTTATTCCCTGTTTTCCCAATTTCGCTCTAGCATTGAGAATTTTTTTAACCTAACCTGTTTCTGTAGCTTCTGATGAAAGAAGTTTCAGTAAATTAAAAATCATTAAAAATTACTTGAGAAATAATATGACACAAGAAAGGCTTTCAAATTTGGCCATAGTCTCAATTGAATCCGAAATCTCAGAAAAAACTGATTTAACCGAAGCTATTAACAAATTTGCTTCTCAGAAAGCCAGAAAAGTTATTTTATAGTTAACTGTAAAATCTGGCGTATAACGCGTGCCCCTACACATATTCGCCGTATAACACGCACACTCTTTTTTACGAAGAAACCTAAATTGCATGTGCGCAGTAATCTTGTGTTTTGAAGTTCTTTATTCGAATATTATTCCAAGCTTTAGTAAAAATAGTGTACTTTCAGAATTACAACCCTTTAAAAAAAAAGTTCATTAGGAATGTTATTTCTTTCACAGAAACAGTACTTCGATATATGTTAAAGTCTGATCTTTTTGTATGCTCATCTTTTTGTATTTTTAAAGCTCTCATTTTCATGCCCGGCGTATAACGCGCAACCGTAAATTTCGATCTTATTTTTTGAGTTAAAAGTGCGCGTTATACACCAGATTTTACGAGAGTTTATTACTTAGTAGGACTGATTTATATATACTTTTCGTTTCACAAGATTCGTGCCTTAGTATTTACTTTTATTATATTGTATTTTTTGAGTGAATTCTGTTGTTTTGCATTTATAGTTATAAAATCTTTATTTTTATTCTAAAGGTTGTATTTTTGTTAGAGAGTTTATTATATTGCTAAAGCATTTTGTCGTTATTATAACTCATTACCTGGCCATAAAAAGGAAGTTCTGCACTTCAAATTTTATTTGAGTTATTATTAATGTGTTTTACTTTTTATTCTTATATAAGTAGATGAGTTTTTAACGTCAACATTAAGTATTAGTCAAAATATGAAAAGTTCTCTAGGGGGCGGCACATTAGGTGTTTGCACGAGGGTGGCCGATACCCTAGGATCGGCCCTGCCCAATGCCACCGTTTTCCACGTAGGTTCGAGTATGGGATATATTGGTGATGAAGGGGTGGGGACGAAAAGGAATAAATAAGCAAATACTATGAAATAAGTAAATCTTTCGCAAACACTGTCAAGGTCCTTCTATTGCATTCCAAAGGCTTAGGAATAATTTTATGGATAGAAGTTCACACAAATTTGGACTAAAGAAGCAATTAAGATCGAAATTTATCAGCGGAAAAACAAAGTTAAGATTATATAAGACATTAATTTTGCCTGTGTTGCTGTACGCTAGCGAAACCTGGACGCTGAATTTGGAGACTATACGAGCTCTGGAAACTTTCAGAAGAAAAACACTGAGAACTATATTTGGGCCTGTTAAAGATCAAGGATGTTGGCGTACTAGATATAATTTTGAGCTATATAGGCTTTACAAAGAACCTCAAGTTACTCAAGTCATCCGAAGTAACAGATTGAGATGGCTCGGCCACATCTGGAGAAGCCCTGAAAACAACCAGACCAGAGCTTACACATTTAACCCTCTGACTGGATGACCCGCTAATTGAATTTCACTTCGAAAGTGATCTCATTTTTTTAAGCTAGCTACTCCGAAAATGCTCCGATAAATTTCGCGAACTGCTTCAAAACGAATGGCTGTTTAGTGCTTTCCTGTTAACGCCGCAGGAGGTCCCGATTGGTTTTGCAGGGGAAGGATTTTATTGCTTTTCGGCTCTGTGTTCTTCGAAACGGGAGGTTTCTCATTCACAGCTGTGGCCTAGGGCGAGGATTGTGAAATGGACATTTTCTACACTTCACGGCCAACAGAGAGTTCACCCAATTTATTGCAAATATATATTTCATATATTTGGAAAACTTGCTCAATTTCTGATCTAAAAACCAATTAGGTTTTAAGAAATTTTAATTTTCTGAGTTTTGATTTTAAATTCGGTTTCATTTTTAAAGCATTTTTGCATTCCTAGATTGAATTAACTAAAAATATTTTTTAACACAATCCAATATTTCGTGAAACGGCAATTAACTACAATTTTAGTTTCTAAAATCCTTTCTGTTTGCTCATGTTTTTAAGTTTTTGAGTTTTCTCACATTTACTTAATTAAGATTGATTTAAAGACCAATATATTTTTTTGACACATAGTTTATATAATTTAAAAGCTCTTTACTTTGTTTTCATTATTTTTTTTTCCTTTGAAAATGCCATGACCAAAATGTACGCAGGCTACTGTGATAAATAATACTTGAAAAGGATGGAATATGACTGAAAATGGTAAATCTAAAATGCAGCTTTTTCAGGTAATATTACAATTAGACTACAGAATACAAATGTTGCAGAATGAACTAAATATTTCCCTGATGTACCACAAACTACATTATAATAAATCTATTGTAGTACTACACTGCAGTATTTTAAAGTCATGCAACAAAAACTTAAACTTGCTTAACTGCCACGATGGGGAACTGAGAAAAAAAAAATAGATATTGTTTACAAACTTGGTGATTTCTGGATTACGTTTGTATAACTACTAATTTCTATATAAATATTTTGCATTTAAAACTCTTGTGAATATATAAGGTTCTGATAAAAGTGAATAATTGATCAAATTAACAGTTGTTATCAATGTTATGTCTTAGAATATTTTGAATTAAAAAAAGATATTTCAGTCATATTTATTTCAAGTAGAATTTTCATGTAGAGCATAAGTTGGATAGTAACAGATTGAAAAATTAAAGCTTTACAGGCAATGGAATTTTTTTATGCCATTACAAATTTTAAATATGTTTTTCTCAGATTTTAATTTTGAAGATGAGAGTGTTTTCTAATCCCTAAGGCGTTTTCCTGTTCAAGATAGAGTCTTGAAATATCTTGTAAATGTTCCCTTACATATGTTCTATAACAGTTCATATGGATTTAGGTCTGAGAGCTCTAGTTATTTTTTAAAAATATCTTAATGTTAATATTTAAAAAAAATTGGGTTTTTTCCAGGTTTAGCCATAAAAATAATTATTAAAATTCAACAAAGAGATATATTTTAAATTTTATACTTTTTTTTTTCAATAATTTAAGAAATATTAATCACTTACAATAATTAAATATTTTTAATAATTTAACATTTTATAAAAGTTTTTAAAATTTCAAAACTGTTCAATGCTTTAAAATTGTGAAATAATGGCTTGTCAAACTAACCTATTATTTTCAGAATCAATATAATAGTATAATTTGAATATGAAACAAAAAATTAATTTTACTGTGACAAAACTGTTTACGACTTCTACTCATACTGTAAAAAGAATGAAAGATAAATATATAACATAGTGGCAATCAAAAACACATTCATAATATGTTAAAATCCTGTCCCGATACAAATTTCAATGCATTTTCCAAACTGTAGCTAAAAACAATTATATGTTTATTAGGCCAGAAATTATTTATATTTAGATATATTTTTTTCCTTATTAAGTACATAATGAATAATGGCAAGATAATTTGTAAAATCCTGAAAGATTTTAATGAAGAAAAAAAAAGCCAGACATAATTTTAGATAGTTAGAAATTTAATTATATAATACACAAATATGCATGTTTTAAAAGAAATAAGTTGGCTAAGAAAATGAAATTTACTAAAAATTTCCTGAATAAAGTAAATCAGATTTCATCCTCAAATACATATAATTGTAAGAAAAGGTTTTATTCAATTTACAATTAGTTACAAAAACCTTTTATAAAAAATAATTTTAACAGGTATAAATAGCAAAAAATATCAAAGAAGTATGAGAAAGACACATACATGTCGTTTACAGAAATGTCACAGTGTGATATTTTTCGAAACACGGCACTGCACACACAGTCCAACGTTACAGTCTTTACATTGAAAACGAGTTTTTGATGTTTAACAACTAAATAGTAAATATAAGAAACAAGAGTCAAATATCTCGAGTGCAGACGGCGCTCGCTGATATTTGAGTGAGAAAATTAAAGCAGCATAAAAAATGCGACCTCGTTTGAATTATATCTAATGTGCATATTTGGAACTGTTTAGCGTACTCGAATTAACTCAAGTGCACACGTCAAGGGTTTATATTGCATTCTAAGTCAACACGGTGGCTACTGACGAGCGACTACGTAATTTTGAACCGCGGTTAAGTGACGAGGACGATACCTGAGCTGATAACTCCCCTTCCAAACTTCCAGATCACACCAACGTGAGGACTTTTGACGTCGACGTGTTTAACGTGCATCAGCTCCTCTTCAACGCTAAACTTTTGTGGTACCAGGGATCGAACACTGGACACGAGTTCATAACCACGACCATCAGGCTACCGTGGCCGCAAAAGGAAATAGTAAGTTTGAAAGAAATGCAATGGAGAAGTATATTTGAAGAAATAACTTCAAAACTTAACGAAAAACCAAAACATCAAAATTTATTTTAGGAATAATAGTGAATATAACTTCGTACACCTAAAACCACTTTACGCAGTGTATTTTGAAAGTGAACGTTTCCCCTTTTAGAGAAACTTACTATAATTATGTTAAATTCCTTTCATTTTGCTCTAAGGGGGATCCCCGAAACAACGTAATTTATTTGAAACACAAATTTACTCTTATGGTTGAATCTAATATAATTCCTACAAAATGAATGAAAACCCTTTTTTATCATATAAATTGTGTTTGAATAGGAGATGGTTAGTTAATAAGAACAATTAAAACGTGTCGGCAATCTATGGACCTGTGGCAAGTGGTACAATTCTTAGTGGCACTCAGCACTACTCTACAAATTTGTCAATTCCTGAGTGGATGGAAGTTGATAATAGACCTTATTTGACAAACATCTTCTGAGTTATGGACATTTATGGAACTACAAAATAATCTGAAAGATAGTTCTAAGGATAAATTTACAGCTATTTTGTAAATAATTGAGTGTTATTGCTAGGGGATTTAATTGTTGAAAAAGAAAATTGTATGTACTCTGCTTTCCACTTATGTGATTCGGCATATCAAAGTAAAAAAATCTTTCCTAATATGAAAAATATTTCGACTCCGCAAAGAAATTGTTTAACAACTGAATGCTCAGAATCGTGTCATGCACTATACCCCTGGTTTTGCGATATGAAAGAAGAGTCGTGAAAGAGTTAATTCGCATTACAATTTTTATTTAACTGTAATGAAGGGAATCATTTATATTTCACTTTGTCTATTTCTTATTTAAGTAAATATGTTGGAAACATACATTTTTAATTTTTTTTTATCTTTGTTGAAGAAATAGTAACATTTTATATTGTTTATTTTTATGTTAATAAATGTATTTTATTGATCCATAATTAATATAAAATAAAACTGTAAATCTAAATTATTTACCTCTATTCTTTAAATCTGCAAATATTACCGTAAGAATCGAAGGATTTCAAAAATTTCCTACTATGTGGCACGCTGAATGATACTGACAGATTGGTTTGGCACGTCTTAGCTACACAGTTGCCGCCCCTGAATTAAAATGTTGGGTAAGATAACCATTATATTTTTAAAATTTTATAAATATACAAAAGGAGAGTATTTTGTCAATACATGTTTTAAAAGGAGTAAAGTTTACGAGAACGAAATATAAAATTGCGTTAAAATTATTGGTACTCTATCAACCGTACTACTTTATATATATATATATATATATATATATATATATATATATATATATATATATATATATATATATATATATATATATATATATATATATATATATATATATATAAGAAGTACGTCGATAGAGTACCGTAGTTACTGCCAACTCGTGACAATGAATTGGAAATTAAGTTCACAATTCATTGTTATTAAAATATATAAAATTTTGCATGACTTATTTTTGTATTTGTTATTTTTGTATTCCTTACTGAGAGAGAGAAAGCAACAAATGGGAGTTTATTACCTGCCAAAACTGCAGAGGCCTGGTTGTTTACTCCACAAGCTCCTACCTTATGCTTACTCTGCCCTACTAAGTAAAAATGCCGTCTTTTGCTCGTCAAGATCATGGAATTGCAGACATTGTTTTCCATATATTTTAAATATTAGTTTTCTAACTTCTACATCAGCCTTTTAATAGTCTACACTCCTGCAAAGAAGTCTGAATTCAAAACTATAAAAACTTATTATTCCCAACAATGTCATTTATACCTTTATTTTTTATAATCTATGAATGCGTTAAACTATTAATTTGTTATCGCGAGACTATTTAATATTAAATGCGAAAAAAAAAACGAATAAGTTTCAGACTGAAACTTAAATTGAATTTTTCAAAAATTGTCATCGATATTCTCTCATAACTTTTACATATTGTCATTTTAGCATATCACACTATCTTCTATGCAAAAATCTATTATAAGTTCATCAAATGTTTCAGCATATTTTTACTCATAACATGCAGTTTTCAACCACATTGTGAGGCCGCGGTAGCCTAATGGTCAAAGTAACGGACTCGTAGCTGACGTGTCATGAGTTCGACCCCAGCACCACTGAAGATCCGCCGTGTAAGGGAGCGATGCTCAAGCGTCATCCTCGTCACCTGACCATGGTTTAAAATTACGAGGTCCGTCGCCAAGTGAGTGAATATTAACGTCGCACTGTTCAGCTACACGAGGGCTTTTAGTGATGGACCTCGTAATTTTGAAAATGGTCAAATGACGAGGGCGACACCTGAGCTGGCACCCCCTCTCCCAACTACCACACCACACCAACGAGAGGACATTTCAGCTCTCGATAGATTTAACGTGAATCGCTGCCCTACACGGCGGGTCTTTGTGGCACTGGGCTCGAACTCGAGACATGCCAACCATGATTCGATACCTTAACCACCTGATACCCCGGCCACAGGACCGTCGCCAAAAGCCATCAAGAAGTTGAGTAGAGAAGAGAGAGAGTGTGACTTTAATATCCTCACTTAATTAAATTATATGAAATTTAAGGAATACTTGAAAAAAAAATATTAGAAGTCGAATATATATATTAAATAATTAATCATATGATAATTTTAAATATCCAAAGAATTATTAGTATTTATGGTAAATATATATATGTTTTTCAACTGAGTATGTGAGACACGCATAAATATCTTTTTCGAAATTCCAATGCAGAATTTTAGTGGAGCTAATACAAATTTCCTAGTTTTGCATGGTTAAGATTATAAAAATGTCCAAATTTTAATAACCTTTTCTTCAGTCAACCACTAATGGAACATGAATATGATGAGGGATTATGCATAAATATATATTTTTTAACTTCAATTTAAAAGGATCTTTATATTTATTTATATGCGCAAATGTTAACTCTAAATTTGTCCAGATGCTTTTAAATACTCTTTTATTTGAAGATTCAAGTTAAAAAATATAAACTTGAAATTAAAATTCTCTTTGAATGAAATTAATGTTCAGACATTCAAAATTCAAGTATAATTTGTTATTTGAACAATACAAAACAAGGGATTCTATGTAAGATGCCCTGAATATCTGGCTTTAAAATTATGAAAAACTAAAAGATTTAAATAGGTTTTTAACAATACATATAAATTTTTTGCAAATAATGTAATACAGAAGCTTAAAAATTATTCATGTTTAGAAGTGTCCGAAATTTTAAAAAGATTTTAAATTTTGAACCTTTTTTTATTTTTTTGACACATAACAAAATAATCATTTTTAAAAAAAATCCCTGAAAGTATTGATTAAAGTAAGAAAAAATGAAACAGTAAATTATCCTCAATGTTTTAATATATAATTTAAATTTAAATACTACAGATATTTTTTAAAACTTAGACATACATTATAAAAACTTAATTCCATTTGAGAATTTTAAGGTAAAGAAAAAATGAGAATTCTCAAATCATTGACTCGCTATTTGTGTACACTTTAGGTTGAAGATTTTATGATTGCCACAGGAACCGGTTTGACCATAAAGTTTCCCCTCAATGCCCATTGTGTCTCCCCGACCGTCTCTAATTATCTTTCAAGATCGTAAACCTTTAAAGGGGAAAAGAATTCGGGAAAATACCACCTTACCGGTTTTGAATACATTATTTGAAGGGGAAAAAAATCTGTTTGGTTCATTTTTGGTGAGTCCCCGGCCTTAGGAAAAATTCAGTGTGGTCCGTTTTCGAAGCCTCTCTAATAGGGTGGAAAAAGCCGTGCTGTCCAGTTGGAGGGTTAAGAATCCTATGGGATCTCGAACAAGAGGAAGACCACCAACAAGGCGGATAGATGATGTTGAAAATGACTTAAAAAACTCTAAATATTAAAAACTGGCTGAGAGTTGCTGCGTATCGTTGGAATTGGAGGAAGCGAGCTGTGGAGGCAGCCAAGACCTGTAACAGGTTGTTACGCTTATAAAGAAGAAGTTCACACAAAAGATCGGAACAATGATCGTTTGAGTTGAGCTAGACGTTTATATACGTCGGTGGTGCTTGAGAGGTTGAAGTTGTGTTGTTGCTTTAGAGTCAAAGTATAGTGTTATTGAATTCAAAACATTGTTATAGTATTGAAGGGGTGCGATGAAAATTAAGATTCAATTTTGGGTCGCAAATAGTGAAAGTTTAAGAAGCACTGAATTAAAACAACGTCCCCTCCTTAAGTGGGCCGCGGTAAAATTATCAAACGTTGACCGGTCCGCGGCTACAGAAAGGTAGAAGAACACTGTTCTACACTAACTCACAATGTTCTCTTCCTCATTATCTATGTAGAATTTCTCAGAGTCAGTGTCCGATATAGATCGTATATACCAGCCTCACTCTCAGAATTTTCTTCATTTATTTCAGAACATATAACTCGCTATTATTATTTATTACTTCTAATGATTTCCTTTAAATTGACATTTTAGAGGTGAATTTTTGAATTTGTAAGATTTTGACAGACATCATCCCTGGACAAAGAAGTCTTGTGGGCCTCTGTTGTTTGTCTTCACTGATGTGTGTGAGTCGAGATTCACTCTGAACACTGATTTTTGACGCGTTCTCGTATAAATAGAACCAAATTCTGCCAAAAATTCCTCCTGTATCATGGAAACAGGCCATTATGAAGATGATAGAGTAATGGTCTGAGTCGACGTTATGTGAGATGTTAACGGTGCTTTTAGGGAGACACCTTGACTGTTCTAAGATAATGAGATGAGATTTCAGCAACTTGGTGTTTTCGTGACGGAAGGGAGGATAACCCATGGTGACTTTAGCTGCTGCTTGGAGCACAGTAGCTTGAGCAGGCTACCTTCGGATCCGAAGTGCACGCGTTAGAGGACTGGGATGAAAAGAAATCCCTATTTGGGCCAGTCGTTTAGCTATTCTATTTCTGTTCTTTATTGTTTAGGATTCGCAGAAGAAGGGATCACCGCAGAGAAGAATAGAGATGCTATTGAAGCTAGAGAAGAAAGTTGTTTTTGCTAGTGATGAACTTTCTGTGCTTTAGTTAGAGAAGGTTGTTTCTACAGCCATTTTTGCAATTGATATACATCTCCAGTAGGTTTGAGTGTCATGGGAACGTTTTTTTCCGTTGACATTTGGGTCCCTCTCTTGTTGAGATGGCGAGTTAGGTTAACGTATTCGCCACTGTCATTGAAATCACTAATCATGATTTATTGGGAATGTCTTAGTTAGACTCTCCATGGAATGAATGCATAATTAATCAATAGCATGATTATGCTGCTATCAATTGTTCAATTTCTAGGTCACCACTTCGGCGTTTTCCTGTTGATGAGGGAGTAGCCCTTGATGTACATGGAACGGCTGAGGGGGGCAGTATAATTTGAACTGACCACCTTTGGGTCCGAAGTGCTCGCTTTAAATGACTGGGACGAAAATAAATTTCTATTCGGGCCAGTCTTTAAGCGCTTTTATTCCTGTCCGTTGTTGTTTGCTACTAGCGGAAAAAGGTGTCGATGCTATAAAGATAAGATGCTATAAAGATTTTAGAACTTGTGTGAGGCTATTCTCAAGGCTCCCAGTTTAACATATGGTTGATAATACTCCTCTACACAGAGCTCAGCTAGTCGATGAATATTTTGAGATTGCTTACAGTTTCTTCTTTGTTCTTTTAAATACAAAGATGAAGTCCTAGTGCTATGTGAGGCTTTTAAGATAGTCGGGGTATCCAGTTTAATTTTATGCATAGTAACACTTCTCCACGCAAGACTCTGCTGATCGAAAAATACCTTGAAACTGAGGATTTGCAGAATATGGAGTAGTCAGCCTGATATCCAAAACTGAGCCCTATAATCTTGTCTTAGATGATATTGGCAGAAAAATTCTTACTCTTCAGTCTCCTTTCAAAACTAGGAAATGTTTTGAAGAAGGAGTGGGAATTATTGCCTCAAAATTTCATAACCAGCATGAGTTTTGGTTATTAGAGCTGTATTGTTTTCTGGGGCTATCATACCCTATATCAAACCCTCCACAAGTATCATCTTGCTACATCACTTTTGGACTATCAAGCTTGCATGAAAATAAATCATGATGACGAACGAGTATCGTTAATTTTTATTATTATGTTTTTTATAATGCTTTGAAGTATTTTCGTTTCAAATTTCCCGTTCACATTGGTAGAGTAGTTTTTAAAAAAATTGTGAAAATCTGTTTGCTTCTTTGATTTTGAATACCTGTGTAATATTACATAATTGATTCAACAAATTTGCATTTATGCATTAAAATGATGGAATAAACTAAAATTTTTCTAATTGTGACTTAGTTCTTAATTTTTTTCTTCCTTTCAGTCAAATAAATAAAGTAAAGGAGTTACAAATAATAACAATTTTGAAAAATAGCTAAAAATTTGAAGAAATCCTAATGGTTAAATTAATTCGAAGAAAGAAAATCAAAGAATCGAATGAATAAATAGGAATAAGATCAATTTGGGAGAATCATTTTTGGCTAAATTGTTATCTCTATTCTTATACAAATGAAACGATAAATAAATCTTTATAATTAAAGAACAAATGGCGAAAAATGTTAAACATGTTAATTTATTATCTTAATATAGAATAGTAAATTATAATAGCTTACAGTAAATCTTAACATTAATTGTTACGATATGCTGTCAAAATAAATTCCAATTATATAAATATTATTTATGCATTATTACTCTTTACTTTAAAGATCTTATTAATTGGAATAACAATAATATGAACGTAGAGTAGTATTCAAGTAAATATATCGTGAACTCCTTTTAACACTACAAGAGTGTTTTGTTTATTATCTACATTTATAAATCTGTATTCAAGTGAACATGAAGTATTTCTAATTAAAACTGTGTTATAAAGCCAAATTAAACATAAATAACTAATATTTTTGATGATATTTTTAATTTAGTTTGGAAAATTTCATATCTGATTTTTAGGAGCATGTGGATCGCAAATACTTTATGCTTTTTATTGTAGCAGTAATTGAATGAATTTTAACTTTATTGGAAGAAATAATAATTAAAGTACTTTCCCAATTAAATTTCAGTGAAATTTTTTAAAGACATTTAATAATTAAAAAAAAAAGATGAAATTGAAGTGTAAAATGCCATTATAATTATTCAATTTACAATACTAATACCTTGAAAATTCGATTAAAAACAGTACTGTTTTAACACTAATGTTTTTACAACACAATTTAACATTTAACTACATTTAATGTTTGACGTTAACAATTTAGCACAACATTTTTTACACTATTTTACGTTAATTTCGTGTTAGAAATTTATGTTTTTTGCTAAGTGTTTTAATGAATTATTAGAGAAGCTGCTTAACTTTTTTAATCTAAAAATGGAGCTTTTGTGAAATATGTTTAATCAACTTTTAAAAATATTTCTTTATATAGGGTGTTTTTTAGAGGTATAGAACTTTAAATTGCAATAAAACAACGATGTATTATTCGATTTACATAAATTTTTTTTATTCGAAAGATAATCTTGTGGCATTACATTTTAAATATGATCAAGCAAGGCGTAGATTCGTCGAATGGGCCCAAAACGAGATTGCCGTTGTTCCCGATTTTCTAAAGCGAATTTTTTTAGCGATGAAGCGTATTTCTGGTTGAATGGCTACGTCAACAAACAAAACTGACGCATTTGGAGTGAAGCTAATCCACAAGTGTATGTCGAAACACCGTTACATCCAGAAAAACTGACTGTTTGGTGCGCTTTATGGGCTGGTGGAATCCTTCTTCAAAAACGATGAAGGCCACAACGTTACAGTCAATGGTGATCGGTATAGAGCCATGATTACTAACTTTTTCATTCCTGAATTGAACAATCATGATGTCCAGGAGCTGTGGTTCCAACAAGACGGCGCAACGTGTCACACAGCTCATGCCACAATCGATTTATTGAAATACACGTTTGGTGACCGCCTAATTTCACGCTTTGGACCTGTGAATTGGCCTCCAAGATCTTGTGATTTAACACCGCTAGACTATTTTCTGTGGGGCTGAGTAAAGTCATTGGTCTATGCGGATAAGCCACAAACGCTTGACCATTTGGAAGACAACATTCGCCGTGTTATTGCCGATATACGGCCACAAATGTTGGAAAAAGTCATCGAAAATTGGACGTCCAGATTGGACTACATCCGAGCCAGCCGTGGCAGTCCTATGCGAGAAATCATATTTAAAATGTAATGCCACAAGATTATCTTTCGAATAAAAAAAATTCATGTCAATCGAATAATACATCGTTGTTTTTTTGCAATTTAAAGTTCTATACCTCTAAAAAAACACCCTTTATATCATTACGGGTCACTATTTAGAACCAAAACATTGCATTTAGTGCAGTTAACGTATTAAAAAAATGCACTAAATTACTTAAAACAATTTGAATTTTCATAAAAATGAAGAATTTAAAAAGGGTTATCACTTATCTCTCATTTATCATTTTTTCCTAATGTTTTAAAATACTCTTAAATACTAGAAAAGCTGAAATATTATGAAAATTCCTGGGAATCAGACGTATAAAGTTGGGGGACACTTAAGGTACAATATAAATAAAAGTGTTGAGAATAAACTCGACAAATTTCTCTCTTGTGTGCAATTAATTTAAAGTAGAGTCAACCTGTTCTTTAAAGGACACTATAGCAACGCAAAATAATACATTTTCAAGGGAAAAAAAACAGACACACATAATATTTTCTCGAAATTAAAGAAAACTACTTATACGTGGTAGCAAAACGTTACGCTTCTTACTTTTTTTTTACAGAAAAATTTAATGAATAACTTCAAAAGGTATTAAAATTGTATAATAAAGAACTTCTTTTAATGAATGATGTGAAGTAACTGGGAAGTGTTATCTCTTTAGATCCGAGATCTGAGCAAGATTTAAAAAAAAATTAATTCTTCAGCAATCCTTAGCATATTTAAAAGTAAGGCTAAAAAATTAGAGGCAATAAATATTTTTTTCCATGAATTTTTCTTTAAATTTTACTATTTTCATTTAAAATTTTTCCTTTTAATTCTGCTTCGAAAATATAATACGTAAATGAGAAAAAAAATATTTATCTCCTGAACCTAATGCATGTTCATAATCGCAGATATAATTTGTTATTTACTTTCTACTTTCTTATATATATATATATATATATATATATATATATATATATATATATATATATATATATATATATATATATATATATATATATATATATATATATATATATATATATATATATATATATATATATATATATATATAAAAATATATAATGTATGTACCAGATTGTTATAAATCGAAAGAAACAAAGCAAAAATAGAAGTATAGTTAGACAGTATAGGTAAAAAATAATTTAGTCACAAATTCTTAGCCTTAGGCATTGCAATTTGTTTTCAGGCCAAACCAACCTTCACCCATAATACTCGTACACCTAAACTACTGGGTTTTGGGGAAAGGAAGTAAGAGTAGAAATATAAGTCCTTATTAATACTAAGGATAATAACTATAACGTTGGAAGATTAATATTAAATGCTATAAAACTAAATCCCCCAGGAAATATAATACTAAATATACTTATTTAATGTAAAAAATTAAATATATATAAATATATATATGTAGCACTTTTAAATTAATTAATATATCTCCACAACATATTGTTATCTTAACTTCTAGCTAATCGGAGCTATCATAGAGCAGCAGCGCATACAAGTAAAAATTAGTTAACGAATAAAATCAATTATAACTTCGGTTCCTTGTAAACCCAAATAATTTTATAGGAAAATTTTGGATGGAAAAAACTAAACAAACTCATTCAGAATAAAGTAATGAGGGATTTTCAAATCTTTTTGTCTATTTATTTATATAAGTAATAAAAAGGGACCACATAGATATCTTTCATGGCTTCAAAAATGCTTTTGTGCGATTGTGCTTAATCTACCAACGGTACTTATATAAGTATCACTCACTTTAAAATTACATAGAATACCCATTTTTACGAATACTTTGACGATAATAAACAGGAATAATTTTTTAATTCCACTCTTCTAGGATATATGGCAGCACGGGTTCTATGATGAGTATTTTAGAGGGGAAGGCGAACAGCTTAAAACAGAAGTTGCGTTTTCAGCTGACATTTTGATCGGATTGCAAAGACTCATTTTTGTTTCCAAAAAGTAGTTAATGTCTTATTTTTTTGCATGTTAGTTAAGACTTTAGAAAACGATTTGACAAATGGGAAGGGAAATCTCGTTAGTTAAGAGCTTCCAAGATATTAAATGAAATTAACCCGTTTTAAGTCAGTCTAGTAAGAATATATCATAAGTTTATTAATAGATAGCGCTAGGTGTCATAATGTAAGAATTTGTACTGTCCGAAAATCCTCATGCCATCCTAGAATATGCAAGGAATAGTCCAACAGTAAACATTTTTTATGCAGTGAGTTCCTCTAATGTTTTCGGCCTATTTTTCTTAGCTGAAAAAACTGTTACGGGAATTATTTACTCGGACAAGTTACAGATTTTCCTCATGCCAGACATAAAAAAATACCAGGAGTCAATATTTTTTAATGCGTCACTGCCACAACTATCTTACATCTTACCCTGTGGCGGTACTAAATAAGCCAATAACAGCCTTCGGACAGCAGTGATCCCTTTTGTCTAGTGGTATGTTACGCCCTTATGAATCCATAGGTCACGGGTTCTAATACCCGACAACATCAATTCTAAGATACTGTTTGAATTGCTTATGGAGGTGTTATTCAATGGCCCTCACGATCAAGGGATCTTTCATCGCTGGATTTCAGGGTATGGGGTTTTTAGGGGATCAAGCGTTTCTTTCACTGTTCTATGCATCCATTTCTGAACTAAAATTAAGAACCTATGCTAGAATTAATAGATGGATGGAAACATGCTGAAAAATCTGTGGAAAGAACTAAAGAGTGTTTTTTTCCAGGTATAGAAGTTTAAGTTGGCATTACTTTCCAAGATGGTGACCGATTTAACAGCTGCCAAGTGATTTATTCTCAGTTTGGTTTGGCAATTCATCAAAACGATCATCAAGCAAGGCGTAGATTCGTCGAATGGGCCCAAAACGAGAGTGCCGTTGTTCCCGATTTTCATAAGCGAATTTTGTTTAGCGACGAAACGCACTTCTGGTTGAATGGCTACGTCAACAAACAAAACTGCCGCATTTGGAGTGAAGCTAATCCACAAGTGTATGTCGAAACACCGTTACATCCAGAAAAACTTACTTTTTGGTGCGCTTTATGGGCTGGTGGAATCCTTCTTCAAAAACGATGAAGGCCACAACGTTAGAGTCAATGGTGATCGGTATAGAGCCATGATTACTAACTTTTTCATTCCTGAATTGAACAATCATGATATCCAGGAGCTGTGGTTCCAACAAGACGGCGCAACATCTCACACAGCTCGTGCCACAGTCGATTTATTGAAATACACGTTTGGTGACCGCCTAATTTCACGCTTTGGACCTGTGAATTGGCCTCCAAGATCTTGTTGTTTAACACCGCTAGACTATTTCCTGTGGGGCTATGTAAAGTCATTGGTCTATGCGGATAAGCCACAAACGCTTGACCATTTGGAAGACAACATTCGCCGTATTATTGCCGATATACCGCCACAAAAGTTGGAAAAAGTGTTCGAAAATTGGATGTCCAGATTGGACTATATCCGAGCCAGCCGTGGCATTCATATGCCAGAAATCATATTTAAAATGTAATGCCACAAGATTATCTTTCGAATAAAAAAAATTCATGTCAATCGAATAATACATCGTTGTTTTATTGCAATTTAAAGTTCTATACCTCTAAAAAAACCCTCTTTATATATATATATATATATATGTATAATTTACTAATGGGAAATTTGAAGGATAACAAAAGAAAACCACATAGAACATTTGTGATAGTGGTAAACTTGGATTATTTCCCTATTTTACAATAATGTATGCTTTAATTTTTTCCTATAAATTGCATGCAATTTTCCCAACTAATTCTTATGACACCTTATATTTTAATGAATTATTGATTTTCTTATAAATTTAATTATTATTAGAAGTGAGACTTTATAAACAAGGTTTATTTAAAAAAATTATAATTCTATAAACTTAATATTTCATAAATTCAATTAGTATTTTTTCACTAAAGATTATTAAGATTTTCGAAGACTTTCACTAGCGGTGTTGTGTGTTTGTGGGAATATAATTATTCTAACAGCAAAACAAAATTTAATTTTCTTTTTTAACTGAATCTTTTATTGGAGTTCTGTGTTCTCATTCCTTTTAAACAAAAATCTGAGCTAAATTATCATTATTGGTAGGTAAGTTTTTACTTTTTAATATTTAGTGGCATGAAAACTTGTACAATTTGTTGACATTTTTCAAATTAATGAACTCAGAACTATGTCAAAATGTTAGGTTTTTATCACTATGCACAAAAATTACAACGTAAAGAACTAAAATTTAAACAGATAATTGTTATACTTAAATGTATAAATTGTTTGTATAAACTTGCAAAAATTGCTTAGTACCTAAAATATGCATTAAAATTTTTTTAAAAAATTAGCTTTTGTGTTCTGTAGTTTGATAATTGGTATCTTTTATTATCCAATTCAATGTTGCTCATATTTATTTGTATTTCTTTAATTCAATAATGTAAACTGAAAACCGTCTAAGCAATGAACAAATTAATAATTTTTGAATGTCACTTGTTTTGACCTTTTAAAGATTAATTAAAGTTTTAAATATATTTAAATAAAAGTATGATTTGATCACAATAAAACGAATACAAAAACTTTACTGGCACTTTTTTCTAAGATATATAATTTTTAAAATTTTACCTTCAGACCATTTTTTACGTGCATTATTTTAAAGTGCTAGTTAAGATTTTTAAATTCTGAAATCATTTAAAAAACTGAGTCGTGATTTCCGTCTTGTGTGTTTATGTTTTTTCACGTATAAGACTAACCAAGTCTTATGTACTGAATAGAGAAATATTTCCTTTGAATATCGTAAAATAGACTTTTTTGTGTTTAATTTTTTAAAAGAGGTTTCTTTTGTTACATTTGTATTTTCGAACATTCTTTCTATTTAAAAAAACTATATGGATAAATAGTTCTCAGAAATCTCTCAGGCATCATTCGCTTTCATGTCCATTTTCTTTTTTAAGAAGTATGAAGGAATTTTTCAATTTTGTAATTTACTGTGCTTTTTCTTTCTTTTTAAAGCATTCTAAGAACCGGTAAATTTCCAAAAGTCTATAATTTATTTAAGAAACGTTACGTTTTTTGCTTAGTTTTCTTTTTAAAATCGTATACATTTTAAATAAAGTACTTTAATTTGTATACGCGTTGAAAAGAAGCAACAGCTCATGTTTTAAATTTTCATACTTCGAAAAAAGTGATTGAATTTTCTGAATGTAATTGGAGAGACAAACTCATGAGATTTATTAAAGTTAATAGCTACACAAATTATACATGGAAACAGAAATTTTATTAAGAATCTTACAAAATTTATATAAACTTCACTTATGATCCAATAGCTTATTATTACTAACGAGTGTAGCAGGACCTATTACTCTTAAATACATCTTTAAATGAAATTTGAATATAGTTACAATTTTGCGCGGGTGTAGCATCTCCAATTAATTGAATAATAACAGATTTATTAATGGATAAGGATTAGTAAATGACTACACGAAGACAAATCGATATATATACACAAAAAATATTAAAAGGGATTATTTACAATAATAGAAAAATGTATTCGTTTACATTGTAATTAAAAATTACATTGCTCCAGAAACGATTCTCTTGAACAGTTCTAGGAGCTCAGGCTGGTCAAGTCAACGTAAAAGGATTCTGAACTCGACTGACTCAAACGTTGTCTCAAAGGTTCCTTATATAGCCTCATGGAAATTTACAGAAGAACCAATTCTAAAGACTCCTCAAAGTTTCCTCGGTGCTATAATTTCACCCTCCCCCTTTCTTTCATCTTCTAGGGTTGCCATAATATTATTCAAGTTTATTCTGGAAAGCACACTTTCCCTGTAAAACTCAATTTTACTCAAGCAGTTTATAACTGCAGATAAAACAACACACATAGCGTGATTCAATATGTTAATCAACATGAAAAATTCAGTTATTATTACATAACAAAATTTGGTTTTCTTTCTGAAGTAATACATTAATCAGCTATGTTTTTAATTGAGAATGTTAAATTATATATTTGATTTTTATAGCTACAATGACCACACGTAATCAACAAATTTTAAGTATGTTGTCTCTCACACACCAACAAAAAAACCGACTAAGTCAAGCCACGTGTTTGATATTTTGCGACACGTAAAATTTTTGGTTAATATCAAAGGCATGACATAATAGAATTCCTAGCTTTAGAGATTTAAAGCCTCCCTGCAGCAAATCTGCTTGTTTTATCTCAGCTAGTGACATACCTTTCTTTGCCAAAGTGCGATGGACAATTCATTAGTATTTTTTATTTATATTGCTAATTATATGTACCAACAGCGCTAATATATATATATATATATATATATATATATATATATATATATATATATGTATATATATGTATATATATATATGTATATATATGTATATATATGTATATATATGTATATATATATATATATGTATATGTATATATATACATATATATATATATATATATATATATATATATATATATATATATTTGTAAAATAGTTGTATATTAAAACAAATTTGTTGTAAACAATCTCTATAAATAGTATAGTATTAATTCAATCGCAATGTAGTCTGAGTTATATTTTACTAATCCTGAGATAAAATTTATAATATTAAAACTGAAAGAAAAACCTGAAGTTTTCATTTCAAAATTCATTAAAATTATTTCAGTATTATGATATGCAACACTTTGCAATTACAAACGCATGGACTTAAGCATTTTTATATGAAACTCATTAGTGCTTGGAAAAATCAGAGCTCCTTTAGAAAAAAATCGTATTTTTCTGTATTATAACTCATAAAAGGAGAAACTGATAACTTGTTTACAAATTTGACCTAAAACTGAAAAAAAATATTTCTAAAATAAATTAACATGGTTTACAAATTTATCAAAATGAAACTTAATTATTGTCTAAGTAAGTTATTTTAAAAGTTTATAAAATAATTTATCTGATACGATCATCAGTGGTTCAGTTAATCAGTTAATTAGTGGTAGAATGCTTTTATATCAATCAACGTTCATATCATCACAATCATTAGACTCAATTAAATAATCGAAGACAAGTGTAAGATTAAATAATAAGTTTAATGGAATATGGAGTGTGTCTGCACTCGGTCACGTACAGAAGATCTCTGGTGTAAACAAAGCATGTTTTTACAAACAGCGCCCTCTATACTGAGGGGGGGGGGTTCTACCATTACTCCTCACTTAAACTTCTATGGAGTTTACATTAAGATAATTAAAATTCTAAGGTAATTCAAGTAAAATTCATGCAAAATGAAATAATACAAATAAAATTCATGCAATGTGAAATAATACAAATAAAATTCATGCAATATGAAATAATAAAAATAAAATTCATGCAATGGGAAATAATAAAAATAAAATCCTATAAATTCAATTCTCAAATCACATGCATCATCAATAATTCTGAAATAAAATTAGCAATTCTTAAATCACATGCATTATCAATAATTCTGAAATAAAATCAGCAATTCTTAAATCACATGAGTTATCAATAATACTGAAAAATCAAATTAGCAATTATGTAAATAGAATAATATACAGGGTAAAGTTCAAGAAATTGTAAAATGTTCAAATGTTCTTTTCTACAGTTGCAGGATCAACTGGAATAGGTAAAGGCACAACCTTTGTGATGGCTGGTTTTAAAATACCTGTTGAGGTTTTCACATTAACTACTCTTACAAGACCATCACTACCGGGAAATACTTCAAGAATACGCCCCATAGGCCAGTCCAGGGGCTTGGTGTTGGGATCCTTTAAAAGAACAAGCTGATTCTCCATCAGGTTAGGGTTCTGTTCACTCCACTTAGCACGGGTCTGCAGATGGGTCAGATGTTCGGTGCTCCAACGGTTCCAAAATTTGTCTCTCAGGGATTGAATGAGTTTCCACCTGGAATGATAGGACAAAGAATCCGAAGCAGTATAAGGTTCAGGAAAGGATGAAATTGCACAGTTCGTCAAGAAATGCCCCGGGGTCAAAGGGTTAAGATCATTGGGGTCCGAAGAAAGTGGAGACAAGGTACGTGAATTCAGAACTGCTTCGATTTGTGTCACCAACGTAGTTAACTCTTCGAAGTTCATGATAGCTGATTTCTCGCTACCCTCAAAAAATGCGTTTCATGGACTTAATATTTGCTTCCCACAATCCACCGAAATGGGGAGAAGCGGGTGGAATGAAGTTCCAATCGATTCCCTCTTCGGCGCTGAATAGCTGAATTCTATTGGACTTGCAAATTTAGTTCCATTCATTAAGAATGTTTCTTGCTCCCTTGAAGTTCGTTGCATTGTCACTCCAAATGACGGATGGCTTGGATCTCCTTGCTATAAATCGTCGGAGACATGCTAGGAAGGCTTCTATGGTCAAGTCGGAAACAACTTCTAAATGATTGGCTTTTGTACTGAAACAGATGAAAATGGCAATATACGATTTTAAAGTCACTCTTGATCTTTTAAATTTGGTTTTGTGATTATAGGACCAGCGTAATCCAATACAACTTTTCGAAGGGTCTAGAAGGCACAATTCTGTCTCGTGGTAAATCTCCCATCATCTGGTTTATTGTCTGGGTTTTCGTACGAAAACACGTAATACATTTATTTAATATTCTTCTTACACGGTTCTGACCCGATGGGATCCAATAAAACTGTCTTATTAAATATAATGTGGTTTGCAAGCCAGAATGTAATGATTTCTTGTGATAGTGTTCAATTATTAAATCAGTTAAATGATGAGCCTTTGGCAACATCATTTGATGTTTTTGGAATTCAGATACGGTCGAATGTTTCAATTTATCTCCCACTCTCAGTATTTCATCTTCGCCCAAAAAAACTTTAAAGATGATATTTTGCTGCTCATTGGAATCGGTTGTCCATTTTTGAGACACTTTATTTCAGTTAGAAATTCATTTAATTGTACTTGTTTTACTAAACCTTTCGTAACATGATCAAATTCAGAAGCACTTATACAGTCTATTTTCCTTAATACTGGGTACACTTTACAGTTATAAATAAATCTTAAACATATAGCGCTTATTCTAATTAATTTACTAAAAGAGGAATATCTAGAGATTAAATTATTTTCAATTTTCCTCTTTTCAACCGCTGTATTTACATTAATTGATTTCTTCAATTCTAATTTATCATTGTTTATTTCGGTTTCAATTATAGGTTCTGAAAATAATGGCCATTCTGTTTGTTTCATTGTCAACCACTTGGGACCATGCCACCATATTTTGTTATTTTTAAGATCATTTAAAGGCAAACCCCGACTTATTAAATCAACAGGATTATCCTTTCCTTTACAGTAGCGCCATTCCTTGGGATCACTTAGTTTTTCTATTTCTTTAATTCTATTTTTTACAAACACTTTATGTCGATTAAAATCCCCCTTGATCCAGTAACATGTGATAGACGAATCAGTCCAATAAAAACGACTCACAAGCAATATGAGTGCAGTTGCAATTTTGTCACTTAACCTTGCAGATAAAAGTGCGCCCATAAGCTCCAATCTAGGGATCGAAACAGTTTTTAATGGAGCTACCCGACCTTTTGATGCTACAAAACTAGAAATATGCGTTAATAAGCGACAGTTCCATATGCCTTTTTGGAAACAACTGAAAAGCAATGCAACTGAATGGTGGTTGCATTTGAAGGCAAAAAGTGTTGAAAGTAATATTGAGGAATTTTTATTTCATTTAAATAATAATAATTAATCTCATTACGCCATTTATTCCATGAAACTTCTAATTGTTTGGGCAATTTGTCATCCCAATCCAATCCTAAACACCAAATTTCCTGAATTAAACATTTTATTCGGATCGTATAAGAACCTATGAAACCCACTGGGTCAAATAATCGACCTGCGGCTTGTAACAAATATCTTTTTGTATTAATTCTTTTAGAAAGAAATGTTCCTAAATCGCTGAAATCAAAATAGAATGTATCAGATTTTTCATTCCAACCAACTCCTAAGACCTTTGAAGCTATCAACGAGTTCAATGATTCTTTATGTTCATCTACTTCAAAATTTAAATTTTTTAACCTTTGATTTAGCTCGGAAGAGTTGGTTCTCCATTTCCGAAAATCCATACTTGCATCTTCCAAAATTTGTTTACTTTCTATGCAGGTCGTCAAGGCTGCTTGGACACTGACATTTCCACACAGAAAATCATCAACATACAATGACTGGTTAAGATGGTTAAAAGTATGAGGAAAAATATCCACTTATTTTTTAAGATGATGCTTTATCGTAGCTGCAAGAAGAAATGGACTTGATTTTACTCCAAATAAAACCCTAGTCATTCGGAAAATATCAAGCCGTTTGTTTTCTAAATCACTTCCTGGATTTTCATCCCAGAAAAATCTTGTAAAATCCCTTTCACTTTCGTCTATCTCAATCCTCAAAAATGCCATTTTTATGTCAGCTACAAATGCAATTGGATTCACTCTAAATTTGATTAATAGAAAAAATAGGTTAGGTATAAAATTTAGCCCTGTGTGTGAACAATCGTTCAAAGATAGTTGTGCATTCGCATGTGATGACGCATCAAATACGATTCGCAATTTTCTTGTAGTTTTATCAGTACGTATTACTGCTCTATGGGGTAGATAAAAAATATTATGCTTTAGATTTCCTTCTTCAAATGGAACGCGTTCTATGATTTTCTCAGAAAGATAATTATTTACAACTAATTTGTAATCCTCAAATAAGGAACTGTCATTTTTAAAACGTGATCTTAACTTTAGAAATCTTTTCCTAGCAATTTCTTCATTATTTTCTAACAATGTTTTCATGTCAGGTTTCCAAGGGAATTTAACTTTATACCGCTTATTTTGGTATGAAAAATTCCCGCTTCAAATTCAGACATTATAGCATTATCAATATTTTCCTAATCAGACACCTCTGCTTCTATTCCTAAATTCTCTAAATCCCAAAATTCACTAATCTGTTTAGAAATATTGGATTCATTAACAATAGCACTCATTGTTAAAAGTTCCTCTCTCTCAGAATCTGTACTCTGCCCTTGTAAAGACCACCCGAATAATGTTTCTATTGTCACAAGATTTTTGTTTAGACGCGTAATTCTTCCTGTAACTACTTGATAATAATAGTCCGCACCAATAAGAATTGATATTTCTTTATTTTTAAATTCATAAGGATTGGCTAATTGTACATTTTTTTAAATATCTAAATTTTTTATCAATATTTCTATCAGGAGTCGGTAAATTCGTGATAGAAATATGTTCTGTCTCTACCGCTTCTATTTCAATACACAAATTTGGATCATCCCTGTTTTTCAATTTTATTTTAACTATATTTAAAGTTTTTGTTACAGTTTCTTTAGCACCAAATGTGCAAATGAAAAGGTTTTCTTTTCTAAGAATTGAAAGTTAAATTTCTCAGAAGTACTCTTTAAAACGAAACTTCTCTGTGAACCATTATCTAAAAATAATCTAACAACTTCTTGTTCATTTTTGACATCTTATAATGCGGCGCATGTTTGTAATAATACACTATTTAATTCTGTTTTAAATACTGCTGAAACTATATTATCAGTGTCCCTTTTTCGGAGACAAATCGTCATCATGTCGATTTCGAAAACATATTGAGAAATGGTGGGACCCATTACAAATAGGACACGACTCCCTTTTTACACATTCCATTGCTCTATGACCGGGCGACAAACACAAATAACAACACCCTTTTTTTTCTTAAAATTTCTCGCTTTTCGTTAGCACAAAAAGAACGTCAAGCGTCGAGTTCATGACCTTTGTTGCAGTAGAAACATTTTCGGCTTCTAAGTTCTACTTTCTCCAAAAGGGTGGGAAATGAATGTGGTCGGAAATGTACTCTATTCGGGGGTGGCTTCATGCGTTGTGTCCGGGGAAATAGGAGCCTTTATTTTTTGTTCTGTCTTGTGGTGGAGGGGAATAATTCCATGGTTTATGATTGTTTATTTGAGAGGTTCGTTCTCGACTACGGATCTCCAAGTGCAAGAACTGAAAAAGAGCGCTCAAGTCAAACCCTTCATCCTTTGGAGAACGACTGAATTCCAAAACGAGTTCCGAGGGTATCTGTTTCAACAGGATGGGTGTTAATAAGTTTGAGTAGGATTCTCCTTTAACTCCTAAACTTTCAAGACTCCTTATTTGCGTTTCTGCTCTATCGTACAAATTTCTTAAGCCCACAATATCAGTAGGGGTTCTAACAGGTGTTAAATTTAATAAATTGCTTAAATGAGCGTTAATTAACATGTTTTTATTTCCAAATCTATCTTTTAATAAATCAAGAGCTCTATCATAATTATCATCTGAAATTGGAAATCCATTAATGCAAGCAAGCGCATTACCACACAAATATGATTTTAAATAATTAAATTTATCAACTTTGCTTAGTCTATTGTTATTATGAATAGAGCTTTCAAATAAATTATAAAAATCTAACCATTCAGAATAATTTCCAGAATACTTATATTTGTGCAATTTAGGTAAATTTATGTTCATACATTCAAAACTATTGGAATCAATAACTTGGATATTTCGAGAAACTGTATCAACCTGGATAGAGTCAGAATTTATTCTCCTAATTTTAGAAGAAAGCTTCGTTTTCCAAAATATAATCTTCTCTTTAATTTCTTCCGAAGCTTCCATATCTTCAGTAATAGTGTCAACAGACAAACGATCTTCAATTAGTGTATTTAATAAACTCAAGTTACTTTCTTTATCATTTAATTGCTCTATAAAAGCTTCAAATTGATCAACAGGTTCATTTTCATTGTTGATCTTTCCTTCAATTTTATTTATCAAATTTGTCAATGAAGAACGTACCGCAGTACGCTTCTTTTTAAATTTTGAGAGATCTTCTGACATTTTAATCTTCTATTCAGGTATAATTCAGTTTCAATAAAAATTCGGCTTACCTGAATTCACTGTCGACGATGATATTTCTACTTTTTGGTCGAGGCTACCAAAAATGATTCTTTCATCAATTTCTGATTCACAGGCCGTTGCACCAATGTTACGATCATCAGTGGTTTAGTTAATCAGTGGTAGAATGCTTTTATATCAATCAACGCTCATATCATCACAATCATTAGACTCAATTAAATCATCGAAGACAAGTGTAAGATTAAATAATAAGTTTAATGGAATATGGAGTGCGTCTGCACTCGGTCACGTACAGAAGAACTCTGGTGTAAACAAAGTATGTTTTTACAAGCAGCGCCCTCTATACTGAGGGAGGTTCTACCATTATCATTACCTTAACTATTAAGAAATGAGTGTAAAGATGTGTCATATATATATATATATATATATATATATATATATATATTTGAAACATTTTTATAATATTTCTGGAAGATTGGTAATAATAATTGTAAGACGTGGCGAGTGCATGTTATTACTGTAGCAAACCAAAGATAGGGCGTGGCCGGCGGTGTGATTTTCTATGTTATGTGGAGCGTGGTCGAACATGGTATTATCGAAGAGGCACTCCTGTAAATCATTATTCTTTTTTATTCACATCTGGAAACACATAAAGATCCAGTAGGGACGGCATTACACATAAAAAGATGCAAACATCATGGCACAAATACAAACACAGACTGCGCTGCAGCCGGCTAATTACATGATGAAGGAAGGCAGACAAAAGAGAAGAGAGAGAGATTACACAAGATATTTTTGGTTTTATACCAGCAGTGCAAGCGCGTGATATTACGTAATAGCAGTTCTGAATGGATAGAATGGGCGGGACAAGAATTTTGGACTAGCCGATTACGATTAAGATTACAATGTTAATTTTAAACCAAAGAATTAATAAAAAGGATACTGGAGGGAATAGGGAATTATTACACACACACACACACACACACACACACACACACACACACACACACACACACACACACACACAC